>JAKSZP010005421.1:0-160324 GCA_022478985.1 Massospora cicadina
TGGGGTCCATGTGCCAGGCCAAGCCCCAGTCAAGATGATGGCGTTTGAAGATGACTGCGTGGTTGGGGTGTCTAATAACAAAGATGCACACGCACTTGAAGCTCTCATCCAGGAGTATTCCCGGGTAAGTAAAGCCGCACTGAACGCCTCCAAAACTGAAATCATCCTCCTTGGTCAGTATTATAACTGCTGGGCCCCTGCAACCAGCGCCCATCCCGGCCCATCTGCTCACACACGCGCTCGCCCTCCCAGCTCACCCCACACCGCCCCACTGGTGCTTCCCTTTGTGCTACGCCCTACCATAGGGCTGGTCCGCCATCTGGGCGTGTGGGTGGAGGCAGGTGGATACGCATCAGCAGTAATGGAGAGTCATATTCTAGACAACGTGACGAAGCGCGTCGCCTCCCTCAGAGCCCACCCTGCTTCCCTTACAGGCAGGGTCGTTTTGCCAACTCTATGCTCCTCTCCAAAGTCTGGTTTGGAGCCCACGCCATCCCCTTCTCCCCAAGATTCTTCAAATCCTTGCATGCCCTGCTGCAAGGATGGCTATGGTCAGGCCGCCCTCCACCATTAAAGTTAGAGGTCATGTTTGGCCCTCATCAGCATGGAGGCATGGGCCTGCTTGACTTCAGAGCCCATGCGGCCAAGATCTTGGGTACCTGGATTGCAGCCGTCACTGCCCCTACACTCCCCTCCCAACACTGGTCCCGCGCAGCCCGCTTCAACTTCTCCTGCGCCTTGGGCCTCAACCATCCATCGAACCCCCACTCCCTGATGAAATACCTGGCTTCACACCCATCGGCCACAGGTCCTACTGGCACTATGTTCCACTACAAACGAATCCTCCTCTCCATGCGGAGCGCTGAGTGGAGAATTTGTATTAGCGGACATACAACCCAAAGAGGCCGCCCCTCACCTCAGTTCACACAAGAGGTACGGGGGCTACCCATCCATGATGGCGTGATCCCCACACGGCCCCATGTCCTATCCAGGGTGGACTACCTGGACATGATGGACATCCCTTACTCCATTGAGACCCAAAAAAATATCTGGAAGTACGCACACCATCCTCTGTTGCAGCCTCAAGTCTGTTCCCATGTGTGGCGCTGCCTGAGGCAGGTGTACCGTACAGCTGAGCGCTCTAGCGCTTTACACTCATCCTGCGTCGTGTGTGGCCAGTATGGAACGCTGTTCCACCGCCTGGAGAAGTGTCCTACCTCTAAAGTGATAGGGCGCGAGGTTCAACGTCTGCTGGGCCAGGATCAAATACATCCCTTCAGTATGTCAAGAGACATGTTTGCCCTATCAATGGCCTCCCCCCTTCCACCCTCCCTCTGTGCTCTGGTGGTTGCAATCGCCATGTGGACCATCCACACGATTGTCTTGGATGCCATCGAAGGCTCCACCCCCACCCTCCCGGAAGCAGTCCACAGATTCCAGTCTCACTTGGTAAACCACTTTCAAGTGTGGATGTTTAGATACCTCCCACCACGCCGCCGACAGCTGGTCTCCTCATGGTTCCCAGTTTGGTTCATCAAATCAGACCCCTTCCTTCACACATGTTCAATTGTGGCTACGGCCCCTTCACACGTTCCCCCCTCCCCATAAGTGGCGTTCCCGCTGGCAACAAGAGATAGTATCGCTTCTCTGGGGTGCCTCCCCTGTTACTAAGTTTTGTTTCTTTTGGGTCAAATTTGGAAGTGTCCATCCCATGGCCAGCCTTCCCCGCAATAAATCAAAAACTGAAGTTAAACCCTATCACAATAGCCAGACTCAGTTTAAGATTCTGGTCTGACCTTTCAGTTATATACAAAACCAGCACCTATGCCGCAACCTATTCTGCTAGTCCGCTGCATCTTATCTCCTGAATTTTGCCAATTTCCTTATCTAAACATCCTCAACTCTAAGGTGCTTTTTCTCCCTGATGATCCATATCAGTTTGATATGTATTCTAATTCCTAGAATTCATATTGAACACTTTGAAAATACCCTTTAACTTTGCTTCTTGGTGCTTGGACACCTTGCCCTCTTTTGGCACCTTTTACCTAGACTTAAATAATTCAACCTCCTGCGCTCTGTTATCATGACATTATCTGAAAAAGCCTAGACTTAATTGCAAGTTTCTTCTACTGTTGGTCTGCTAGAGTTACCCTAACCCTCACATAGTTGTCCCCTTTTAAAAATGTGTTACTTAGCCAATGCAGTTGTATCCTTCTTAGCCTTGATTTTTACCTTCTTCAAAGGATGTGCTGAGGGTGTTGCGCGGCTTTCCTCACACAAAAAACTGCAGTGTGAAGTACCTGCCACTACTGATTTAACACTATCCTTCTCCTGGGACTCAAAATTTAAATAAGATTTTTAACAATCTGTCCAACCATAGGACTCATCATTAGTCCCAAGTCGAGGAAATAGCTGACATTCTCCTCTTCCAACTGCTTTTATTTCTATCCCTGACTGTGCCCTAAGTGGTTACTTGCCTCTATTGAAACTATTGGAACACTCCTGGAATCTCTTTTCACTTTGGAAGCCTTTATTAAACCCTGTGAATTTCCGCATGCTAATTTTTTAGGACTATAACTCCTTTGTCCACTTGGCCCAAGAAGACCTCACTACTTCCCAATACTTATGCCTGTTCCAAGAAAATGCTTCAAGACTTGAATCACTTGAAAATTTGAAAATAGCCTCCTCTGCAAGTCCCTGGACATTAATGGTGCTGCCTTTGATATATGATATAATACTCCCCCTCCTTAACTGGAACTTGCTTTACTCTAGCATCCATTCTGTCCCACAGCACTTGGGCTGCCAAACTTAATTGTAACGTGAAACTTAATATCAAGAATATTGACAGTTTCATCTCATTTGTGCTTTCTCAGGGAATCTATCTTGGTAAACCTGACGCTGATCAAGTCTCAGATCCATTATTACCTAACCAGTTAAGAACCTAGCTGTCATGGACACCTCCAGCTTGATAATCAGTTATCCTCCCAATGTGTTGCCAAAGTACTTTTTAGACCTGTCAGTGAGCTCACTGGCAGGTGAGACTAAAACCTCCTTCATAGGTAGTGTCTCCTCACCACTGGCCCTGCACCGCTTTTCTTTATGAGTATCCCTCACTTTTGTCCTCAAAGGTTGAAGAGGTCAGTAAGTATATCTTATTTTGATTCATAACATTCTCTTTAATATAGCTCTGGAACCTTTGTTGCCAAGTTAGAACCTATGCCTCTTACCCAACCTGTCATCCCCATTGGCCATGTGGAACAGTTTTTCCCTATTACACTAAAGTCATCCTCCTTAACTGACTCCATTCAGAAACGGGTGTATATCCACGAAAAAAGTTTATTTAAGACCAGCTCGCCTTTTTGGACCCCTCCATGAGCCTGGCTGTCCTTTCTGGCATGGTCTTCTGATTAAGGATCTCCCTCCTGCAGATCATAGAGCATCAAATTTTCCCACTCCCTTCACATCTTGTCGGCAACTTGCTGGCTTTTTATACTAGTACTCCTTTGAATCCTCTGAAAATTCTCACCTATTACCCCTGATGGTCTTAGAGCTATTTTATCATTCTTTGGCTCCTCAGGTAATAACTCTTCATATGCATAATTCTTGTTTCTTACTACCTTCTCCTCTGTTGGAAAAGACTTTATAAGCGTTCACTTTGGTGTGTACTAGTGCTACTGAAAACTTTATCTGCCAAGAGATCTTGGAAGCCTTAGACCTGCCCTTAGGGGTAGGCCAGTTTGTAAAGGGCGGGGCATCTCAGGTTTCCCCAGCTAGGGAGTAAATTCCACTTTTACTCTGTAGCTGGTGATGGGTTCTTTTTGGAGACTTTTTACGTGATTAAAAACCTAATGTACCCCGCTATTCTGGGTGAAGATTGGTGGTGACGCTTTGACTTCATCACCAATATCGTGGACACACATATTCACACAGAGTTTTCATGAGGAGTTACAGCTACTATCCCTTGCCTTGATGAAAGCGCCCTTGCGTTACTAAGGAGATGAGGCCCTCCCTTAAGGTAGTTCTTTCCTCAAATCAACAGACCTCCACCTCCATCCCTATACTAACCTTCCTGAGTGTGTCAGGATTTATGTGGACATGTTTGATCCTTCTAAGAATCGACCATTTCCTGAGCCCAACAAATTTTACTTTGAGTTAAAGCTAACCGTTGCCCTCGTCATGATACCCTATTCATCTATCCCTTGTTCTTAAGGGAGGAGGCCTCCTTGGAAGATTGGGTTAATAATATGCTCTACAAGGGCCAAACCTTTAGAAATCTTCTACTGTGTGTTCCCCCCTTCTATTTGTAGAGAATCAGATGGTTCCCTTCGCCCCTGAGTTGAATATGGAAATCCTAACAACGTTACAATACCTGGCCCTCATCCACTCCCTTTGGAGAAACAGATCGCCCACTATGTAGAGAAGTCCAGAATGTTCAGAAATATGGATTAAATACCTAGAATCAGATTTGTATCAAGGAAGGCCAGGAGTGGTTGACCTCTTTCCACAGCTGGAAATGCATCTACTATTTCAGGTTCATGCCTTTTGGTTTAAAGAAAGCTCTCGCCTGTTTATAAGATTCATTAACTCTTTTCTGGGATACCTTATGGGATACTGAACAATAGCCTACCCAGGACGCCATATTGGTAATATCCTCAAAGGAAGAGCCATACGCCTGCCACTTTATAGCTTTCATGGAGCGGCTAGCACATGAGAACCTTACTGTCAAAGCTAACAAGTGCAAGTTCTTTCAACCCAAGTAGAGTTCTTTGGAAACATAATCCTATCTCACGGCCACATGATTGCTTCTGTTAAAGAAGCAGACATCCGCGATTGGGCTACTCATTCATCTCTTTTACAGAGTTTCGCAGCTTCCTTGAAAATTGAAGCTTTCTTATGAAGTTCACCCTCAGCTCTCTTAAGTCGCTGCTCCTCTCTACACCGCATCTGAGAAAAAATTGTCAAGTGGACCACAGAATGCAACGCCGCGTTCCACGCAATTAAGTCCATACTTTTGTCCAACCCTGTGCTAGCATACGCAGATCCTCAGCCGTTCTTTTGTTGTCTCAACTAATGCTTCCAACTTTACAGTGGGAGCAGCTCTGATGCAGGAAAGGGAAGATGGAGTGGAGCTTCTCGTTGCTTACTTCACTAATAAGTTGTCCTTGGTTCAGCTTACCTACGCCATCCACGATAAGGAACTTTTTGCAGTCGTTGAGGTGGTACAGCACTGGTGCCACCATCTTCATGGCTCTAGGTGGCCCTCTACCGTCCGCACAGACCACAAGGCTTTGATGCACTACCGCGCCCAAAAGAGGCTGACGCCTCGCCAGTCCAGATAGAAGGAAATCCTATCAGTGTTCAACTTCCAATATGACTTCATTAAGGGTACCATGAACCTGTTGCCAGATTCCCTATCATGAAGACCTGCTTTTGCCCCAGATCCAGCGCTAGTTGGAGCCCATAATACCCAAGTGTTGATTAATCTGGAACAGGTCAAGGAGAGCCCACTTGTCAACCCCTCAGCTCTACTCATGATGGAGTCCCCTAAAAGCAGAGACTAAACCCCCTGATTATTTTAGGTTGTCTCAGCCCTTATCAGCAGACTACATTAGAATCAAGCAAGCCTTCCAGAGAAATGGTGAACTATTGGAAATGGGCTACAAGCTTCTGATTTGGTCATCCTTAATCAGATCAAGTGGTGGGTACTACATGGACCCTTGAGAGAGGAGGTAATTTGCGAAGCCATGACCCTCCCTCTGCTGGACACCCTGTATATTACAAGACGCTTGAATTGGTCTGACGTTCCTACAGCTTGAAAGCATCGCCACTGATGTGGAAAAGTTTAAAAAATCCTATTTGACATTAAATCAGTCAAAACTAGTCATCAGAAGAGTGCTGGCCAGCTTGTCCCCCTCCAAGCCTCAGAGGGCCCATGGATATCAGTGTCCATCAATTTCATCGTGGAACTTCCCTTGTCCTAAGGCTATGATGTGGTGATGATTGTGGTGGAGCTTTTTACCAAGATAGCCCATTTTTTTCCTTGTAATACTACATTCCCCTCTGTCCAAACTGTCCGTATTTCATGGACCACACCTTTTCCCTACATGGCCTCCTAAAGGAAATTATTAGTGATCACACCCTCAATTACTGCCAATTTCTAGAAAGCCTTACTGTTCACCTTAGGGACCCGCCACTTTTACTCCACAGCCTTTCACCCTCAGTCGGATGGGCAGACAGAGATGAACTAATGTTTGGAGAAATTCTTGCGTGAATATCTCAACGCAGAACAGAACAATTGGGCCTCTCACCTTCCATTGGCTCAATTTCGCTTATAATAGCCTTATCATACTTCAACAGGAACGACCCTTATTTCACAAACTATGAGGTATAATCCTAGCTTCACCTGAGTCCAAAGCTAGAGTCCACAGTTGTTGCTTCCAATGAGCGTGCCAAAGAGCTCAGAGACATATTTAGATAATAGAGAATAATCTTGTTGACGCTGTGAAGATCTACAAATCATATGCTGACTGCAATCGCTACAAAGGCCCTGAGTACAAGCCAGAAAGCTTGGTCATGATCAATGCTAATAATATCCACATAAAGCCCTGCAGTAAGTTAGGCCTTAAGCGTGTTGGACCCTTCAATATATCAGGAAGGTTGGCCCGTCAGCTTACCAAGTTGACCTACCCTCTTCCATCAAAGTGGTCAGCACCCTCATGAGTGCCTCCTGACCCCATTCGAGGGTCCCATGCCTTCCCACTCTGGGCTAGTGATAATAGATGGTTAATTTTAATATATGAATGATGCCATCCTCGCCTCCCGCTTATCCTGACGTCTCCTCCAGTATTAGTGTCCTGGAAATGCTATGATAAAACTTAGAATAGCTGGGTATCTCACAGAGAATGTTCAAACGCTCAGGAGCTGATCCATGAATTTCATGAAAGATTCCCTGATTCTGTAGGCCCCGATACTCAAGCATCCTTGGCCGCCATGAAGCTACTAACCCCCCACAAGAACTTTGCCTTAGCCAATTTCCCCCAGGCGGTGTGGAACTTCATCCAAGAATGGAAGGCGATGTCACAGTTGATGACATTTTATCTGGGGTAGTCTTCCCATCCAAGGTGAAGCATTTGAAACCGCTGGAATAAAATCCAGAACTCTGAGGGGCACCAATGACCTCTCTAAGGTCATTGACTTTAAATGGTTCTTTATTTGCTAGTCAGGATTGAAACAAATGGCACTATATTGGTTCTAAAGTTGGTTGAAATAGATTAAAATCTGGAAAGTTACCAGATATAATGTAACAGAATTCGCTGAGGTTAATAAATTTTGATTTCACTGAGAGGCGAAAACTTTTTGGCTTAGCTTGGCTGTTTAAATCGCTATGTAACTATCTTGAAACTCCCCTTTATATTGATATTAAATCTTCGAAATTCCTTTGCTTTTCTCAGATACTTATATAACTTAAAGAAAAACTTTGAGTATTTTTGCCTAAGACTTACCTTATTTTTAAGACTTTATTATTAAAAAAATATAATTAAAACCTTTTAATAGTTAGACTCAGTTTAAATTCTGATATAACACTTCTATTGTATGAAAAATAGCAAGTATGCCATGACCTATTATGCTGAGTCCGCTGCACTTAATTTAATGAATTTCTGTCAATGTCCTTATTTAAATACTCTCAACTCTCAGGGGCTCTCTCTATGAGGATTTGTGTCAGTTTGGAATGATTTCTAACTCAAAAATATATATGGAAACACACTGGAGAGAACCTGAGACTTTGCTTCTTGTTCTTGGACACCTTGCCCTCTTTTGGCAAATTTTTCCTGGAGCGTTACCCTCTTCAACCTCCTGTGCTCTGTTTTCCTTGACACTTCCATGAAGGGAAAAAAGAGTGGCTGAAAGCAAAAATAATATTCAGGAATTCTTTAAATAGTATAGACAATGCAAGAAAATAACTAATAGTATCTGTCTCAGGTATAATAATGCCATCAGTATGTCTCTTCAAATCAAATGGGAGTATAAATATTTACCACTTCTGTTACTAATGAATCATACCAGTAACATCTTCTGCAGTAGCATACATGTTAACATATTTTTTATTCTATGTTCTCTACCTCCTGAGTGCAGCAGATCATATTGGTTGTCAGCTAAGGTTTTTCAGAGGTAAAATGATATACAGAAATTAGTCCAGCACTAGCCCTTCAAGAGCTTATAAAAGGCTCATTTATATAATCATTTTCACTAAAGCGGCGTTTTCAGGTTGCAAAGGCACCAAACTTAATATAATAACTGGCTGGATATTGCCATCCATCTCCATTACAGTGAGGCTCCCTTCCATAGAAGTTTCATATTATTTAATCAAAGGCGTTTCAGAGTGGAAAATTTATTAGATGAATTTATAATTTAACTATGGGGCTAGACTCCTGCCAACCCTCAAGTTTTCCCCAAGAGCAAAGGTGTGGCATTATAAGAAGCTTTAATCTTGAATAAATTTGGGTTCCTCTAGGGCAGTATTAATAAGGGTGTTCCTGGATGAACCAACCATGTCAAAACTTCTATAACAATTAATTAACAAATTGTGCTAGACCCCTACCAATCCTCAAATCTCTACAAAAATAAGTATCTAACTTTAAAAAATTTTCATTTTTAAAATGAGAATGGTTGTTTCCAAGATTAGTATTTATAGGGGTCTCCACAGGTGAAACATTCACAGCCAATTTACAGGACCCCCTTTGGTTGGGGCTGCGTTTTACAAAGAATAGCACCAATCATAGGATCTGAGGTGACACGTGAAGTTCTACATACCTGAGTGTCCACTGACTGGTTGTTTATGCCTCTTTGGGAAAATGAATCAATGATGACATCAAGCTAAAGTAGGGCCTGTATTATGTACTCCATATTCATATAGAAAGGACTCCCAAAGATGTACTTATTGTCAGTCCGTAAAACCCCATGGAAGGTTTGGAAGGAAGAGAACGCGGTTTTTTAAGCTTCCAGAAGGCGTTCTAAACCTTCTATCGCCTTTCAACTTAGACTGATTTCCAAAAAATATCTTTACCCATTCAAAAACATTGGGTGAAAATGACGCAGCAACTCAACGCCAAGAAGGCTGAGTGAGGGCTGCTTATATAAATATTAGTAAAAGCTTCAGATGAAGTAAAAGATAGTTCATTGTGACTCTTAAAAGGTCCAAACTCAACAATACATGCAGAAGGTCATAAGCCCTTCCACGGTCAGTAAAAGAAGAAACGCTGAGCTGGCTCACCACCAAAACGCTTGATATCTCTTTGGTTAGGAACATAGTGACCATGGCAAACAGCCAACACTCTAATATCATTTTGAGAGAGTACCACAAAAAAATCCATACAAACTATATTATTGTGGTTGGTCATCAGATGCAAGGAGTGTGTCTAATACTCTAGAAGGTTACTATAAAAATTTTTAAAAAACCACTTTGAACGATGTCAACCTCTTCATAGCTTACAGTTAGAAAACAGAAAACCTCCATAAGCTGGTAAATAGTGAGTTCAGGAAAAATATCATTTGATAAAGCGATAATAATAGTTTACACAAAGAAGTGATGACCAACTGAGAAATTGGTTAAACCAACAAAGCTATAGAGAAAATTGAGATGATGGGCTAGTTTCATTTTGTCTAGGATTTGGGAAACTTTTAGCCAATAAATAGAGACTATCATCAATGGAAGTTTCATACCTTAAGTAAGCATAAACATAAAACGTAAAAAAAGTCTGTTTTCTCTTTTTATGGTAATATTATATTTTAAGGATGATTTAAACGATTTTTTGAAAATTAAACACACTGACCCAACCTTATTCAAACAATAACTTTTTATTTCAACACTGTTGATGTAACGCCTTGAGCCTCATCACGAACCTTCTTAGTATCAACCTGGTCCTGATTTCCTTTACCCAGCATTGATCTAGGGTATACCTGAGATCAGGGAGTGCGGTAAACTTGACTCCTTTGGTCTTTCTTACTTCCACTTTGTCTTTACTATTGCAACCAGAAATCATGTCCTGAGACATGATACGTATGTCTTCTGTAACTTAAGTTGCCTACCTAATGGTATCCCTCCATTATTTTTGCCACATGTTCTCTTAGCTTCATAATCGGGTAATCATTTCTTGTAAAATAGCCTCTTCTTGTTTTACTTCTGTACCTTATCACTCTTTTACAAATCCTCAAAAAAACTAATATATTGTCTTTTTGTTCATTCCTTGACTGCTCTTCCTATCAGTTTGTAATCTTAACACTCTCATGTGATTGCAGGCGGAAAATGGGTAATTGAGACAATTCATCTACATTCAGTTATTTGTCTTCAACCCAGATGTCAGATTCTGGTGGTTGACTCATAAAAAATCTTCAATACCCATCATATTGGATCAATTATCCTCTCAATGCTTGAGCTAATACCTTGATCTCACCCCAAAGCCTATTGAAATTATACAGTTCAGGCCAAATATCTCAACTTAACTTCAAGCAAGTACTTTATCAATAAGCTTGGGCTGAATACGCTTGCACATTATGGCCAATTATCTATGCATCAAATCTCATAAATTGGTCCCAACTATTAGGTACACAAACAATTAACTAGTATACAAAATCGTTCAGGACTGACCTGAAGTTAACATTTAAAAGTCCCATAGACCATCATACAAACAAAGAACGTAATCAAATTCCCACCCTAGGGCAAAATTTATATGTTGATCCCTGTAATCAGCATGATAGCACTTGTACATGGACCTCCCAAAAGGGATTACCTAGTGTTAATAAAAAGAGAAGCCTACCAACGTCCCATTTTAGGATACGTCATTTACTTTAATTGATGCAAGAATTTCACAGAAGGTGTATTTTGTCAGCAGTATGACGAAACTCCTTTCAAGAAGATCCTAGAACAATTTTGCATGCTTTTATCGCAATTTTTGTACCTATAAATCCTCCAAATTCTAAGAATATTTTGCCACCAATAAACCTTAAGAAAAGTTCTCAGTCATATCAGTTCAAGAGCAGAACTGAGGTGGTAAAATATCTGTTGAATTTGCGTGCTCAAATGTGGCCAGGAGATTCCCTAAAGGTATAAATACCAGCGTCTGTCCTAATGACTGATTATCAAATAAATACCTTCTTATAAAAGTTATTTTATTTCATCTCTTTTCCGTTTTTCTCATCTGAATCTTTTCTTTGGAGAAGTGTCGACAAACTTGAAGTACCAAATCCCCAGTTTGTATCAAAACCTGCCTTGGAAGATGTTCCTGATTGCGTTGGGAATATTAAGCCTGAATTTGTTAGAAAGAGTTGGGGCTATGTGAATATGCCTAATGAGTTTCCAAACGGTGAAAATACCATAAGCCACTGGCAATATTGTGGATCAATCTACGGAACTTTGTCCCAATTAAGTGTGCAGGATAATAAAAAATAAGAGAGCAATCCTTGAAATTTGATAAATGGTGCTCACTCAAAACTGGTGACAAACTCCAAAAATTGATTACCATAACCAATTCCTGGCAGAATCATCCAGATGAGAAAGTGACAATGAGATGGAAAATAGTGACAAAGAAATGTTAGATTAATTTAATACCAGATGCCAAGGCTCTGAAGTGGGTACTTTTTACTCCCTGGATCTTATCACAGTGGGGGAGCTCATGAAGATACAACCAGCCTGACTTATCTTACATTTTCAAGCGTAAAAGCTATTCTGGAAACCTTATATCAGGGTTTAGGATTTGTACTTCACAAATCGACCCCTCCTTTAGCCTGTTCTACTACCATAAGGATTAGGCGCTCAAGATGGAGATATATATGAAGTACCACAATGCAATCATGGCATCTCTTGCCAAACGTCTCTCAGACAGTAAAGAAACTAACGTATTCCTGGTTAACTTTGTTCAACCTTCAATTAAGAATACCCAGTGAATCATTGTTAGACAAAATCTGAAACCACGAAAATCTACTGTGTGTAAGGGGAGGAAGAATCTTTACAAAATGCCCTACTAAACAAACTAAAATCCAGTTTTGCTGAAATCAGAAAGGCAATTGTGGATAATACAGGACTTGCCAATGAAGCTCAAGGGAAATTAAACACCATTTAGGGGCTTCTAAATGAAGGAGTCTCAAAGATAACCAAAAAAGTTCTTGCTCACCATGGGCTATCACACAAATGGGTATAAAACATGAATAACCACTGTTGAAAACTGAAAACCCATTCTGA
Source organism: Massospora cicadina (assembly GCA_022478985.1). NCBI lineage: Eukaryota > Fungi > Entomophthoromycota > Entomophthoromycetes > Entomophthorales > Entomophthoraceae > Massospora > Massospora cicadina. The sequence continues at coordinate 12,236 of JAKSZP010005421.1, forward strand.
TTACCTATTGTCCCAATCAGAAGAACTTGCCATACATGCCAGTTTGGGCCAAAGAAATTACCTGTAGTTAAAATGTAAAAGTTGATAACTTTGGGGAGTATGTTCAGGCTAAGCTGGATACTATAAACAAAAACTTTGAAGACCTTGCAGAAAAACCAGCCATCTCAAATAGGGATGAAGAGAATGCCCAGATCAAAAAGGAAACATTAAAAATTTGGACTAAGGTGTCAAGATTGCAGACTAGAAATAATGAAATTACTCAAGAGAATTGGGAACTCAGAATGCAATTATCAACTTCAAATTTCTGAGGAGACAGTATGGCCAAAGATATTAAAAGCATAAAAACCAATCAAGCTCTATTAAAAGAGGAGTATGACACCCTTAACAAAATAATTTGACCCCCTCAAAAAGCAAGGCTGCCAGTGCTCACCCAGCTTTGACAAAAAAGAAATAGGAAAAAGCTCTGCTTATTCGGCCAAAAAACAGCCTTGAAAATTAACTAAGGGCCAAATTTAAGCGTCAGAATCCAATTGTTTGGAGCAATATCATGATATCAAATCATCAGAAATCAACACTAATGCAGAAAATGATATTTTGAACATCAGTTCTATGCCTAGAGTCCTGGCATCAATCCTTACTCCAGATACTCCTCAACGGGAAAGAGGGCCAATTATAAGTGATGATACTCCAAGACGTTCATGAAGAAGTACAACCCCTATGCCTGAAACATGGCGTGATGACTTCAAACCATTGAATTTACCAAAGTTTGATAAGGAGGGGAACGGTCACTCTTACCTCAAACTATTTAGAAACAATGAGGGGAGCATCATACCATGCAAAAGGATCAACACTGATTAACTCATCTGACACCCATAGCTGTGACCTCATTATGCCATATTTGGGTGACAATTGGTCCTATATGGATGCCAAAATTTCAGTGACAAAACAGTTTGGAGGGCCTGAGAAATTAGAAACCCAAAAAAGAGAGCTTTTTAATATTGAATTCAAGCAGAATGAGATTATTAAGGACTTTGCGGAGAGTATTAAGATAATCCTGAATCCATCCAAAAAATTTATTATTGGATCTACAAAAAACAACCATTAAAAACGGGACACTTTACAAGATCGTCAAGGACAAAAGTATATTTTCCAAGACCCTCGTCCTGAACAGACCTAATAATGGCAGCGCATAAGGTCATAGGTCATGGCAGATTCAAGAAAACGAAAGAGCATCTAAAGCTATTCTACTATTGGGAGTCGATACATTTTGACTTTAAGAAATGCTAGAATGCTGTGAAGAGTGCCAAGGTAAAATACTGTTCCAAAAAAGCACATATGACCAGCTTGTTCAGCCCAAATTTGCTTGGCACACTGTATCTATTGTGATTGATGGCCCACTTCCAACAAGCAATATGAAGGCCAAGTACATAATAATAGCCATCAACTACTTAACTAAATGGGTTGAGGACAAGGACATTCAGGAAGCTGGAGCAGCAATTACTGCCACGTTCGTCCTTGATAACATCATCCACAAACATGGATGTCCCAGGCTATCCTGACTGATAACAGAACCTAACTTTACCACCAATGTCCTTGCCAAGCTCAACCAATTAATGGGAGTACAAGGTGTGCTTTCTGCTCCCTATCATCCAAAAACAAATGGGACTGTTGAGCGCGCAAACGGGACGTTGGTAAACATTATCTATATTATTGACATTGGCCAAACCATCTGAACAAAGTACTTATCTAAATTTGACAGTCTTCACCTACAATATCTCCTACCATTCATCAACCAGGATATCTGCGTTTCAAGTACTATATGGAAGACATCCTGCCCTACCAATGCTGCTATATTTTGCCCTAGAGTAATCTGGCAAAAACACTTATATGTAGTACGTTGAGAATCTTCTTGATGCTTTAATCAAACTACAAGCTCAAGTCTTTGACAACAGTTTTGCTGAGAAAAAGACCCAACAACAAAAAGACTTAGAGAATCGCTAAAACACTGCCCAAATTCAAAGCTAACAACGAAGTTCTATTTTGCAAAGCCCATGGATTGTGCTGATTGCAAAGGTTAGATCGCATCTGGGTCAGGCCATTTGAAGTGATTAAAAAGACTTCTAAGTTTATATACACTATAAAGGATATTAGGGCTGGCCATATATACAACTGAGTCCATGCAAAATTCCTAAGAAGGTTCAATAAGCGGATGATTAAGAAAAGAAAAAGTTGAAAAAAGAAAAGAGAAAAAATAAACAAATATACATATATATTTAATAGTTTTATTCTAATTATACTTTAGTTTTCACTTGAGGTTGGGGAAAGGATTCAACTTTAGACTTGATGGGCATTAGGGCCAAAATTAACAATAAGAGCAACATACTTTAGACTCATCAGGCGTTCAGGCCAAAGTTGCCAAATAAAAGTCCAACTCCATGTTCTTTTGGATATTAAGCTGATGCTAAAAAATCAACAAAGGCTAATTGGCGTCTTAGGGCTTATGTTCAAGTCAAGTGGGTTGAAATGTCAGATTCTGGTGGTTGACTCGAAAATAAACCTTTGACAACCATCAGATTGGGCCGATTATCCTCCCAATGCTTGAGCTAATACCTTAACTCTCACCCCAAAGCCTATTGAAATTATACAGTTCAGGCTAAATATCTCAAATTAACTTCAAGCAAGTAATTTATCAATAAGCTTGGGCTGAATACGCTTGCACATTATGGCCAATTATTTATGCATAAAATCTCAGCAATTGGTCCCAACTATTGGGAACACAAACAATTAATTATTATACAAAATCGTTCAGGACTGACCTGAAGTTAACATGTAAAAGTCCAATAGACCATCAGACAAACAAAAAACGCAATAAATTTCCCACCCTAAGGCAAAATTCATATGTCAATCCCGTAATCATCACAATAGTACTTGTATATGGACCGCCCAAAAAGGGAGTATCTAGTGCTATCAAAAGAGAGGCCTAACAACGTCCCAATTAGGGGTACATCATTTGCTTTAATCGATGCAAGAATTTCACAGAAGGTGTATCTCATCAGCAGTATGACGAAACTCAAATCAAGAAGATCCTAGAACAATTTTGCATGCTTTTATCGCAATTTTTGTACCTGTAAATCCTCCAAATTCTAAGAATATTTTGCCACCAATAAACCTAAGAAAAGTTCTCAGTCATATCAGTTCAAGGGCAGAACTGAGGTGGTAAAATATCTGTTGAATTTGCGTGCTCAAATGTGGCCAGGAGATTCCCTAAAGGTATAAATACCAGCGTCTGTCCTAATGACTGATTATCAAATAAATACCTTCTTATAAAAGTTATTTATTTCATCTCTTTTCCGTTTTTCTCATCTGAATCTTTTCTTTGGAGAAGTGTTGACAATCTGGAAGTACTGAATCCCCATTTCTATCAAAACCTGCCTTGGAAGATGTTCCTGATTGCGTTGGGAAGATTAATTCTGAATTGTTAGAAGAGTTGGGGCTATTTGAATACGCCTAATGAGTTTCCAAACGGTGAGAATACCATAAGCCACTGTCAATATTGATGATCAATCTATGGAACTTTGTCCCAATTAAGCATGCAGGATAATAAAAACCAAGCGAGCAATCCTCAAAATTTGACACCAGTACAGGATCGTAATATAGTAAACTTGCAGTTGAGCGACTTATCTTGCAATTCTTCCATATAGAACTCTCATGTTAACATGCATCTCAGTGAGGCGTGGTCAATTGTTTATCTTGGGGTTTATGACTTGAAAATATGTTCAGAAGTGGCGTATGGCTCTTATCACAACTAGGCACTAGTATTCTGTAACTGTAAAATTCCGCACTGCTCAGTTAAACGTCTTATATTAGCTCTATAAAATCCTTCTTTGTCCAACTAAGCTAAGATGACACCCATACCCATGTCACTGGCATAGGTATGTACATAGAAGATCTTTTTAAAGTCTGTGTAAATCAGAATTAGGACTTCCATCATGTCGGTTTTTTGACTATGGGCTCTGCTAGTTGGCAGGCTAACCATTATGAAGACTTTTCAGCCCTTGCCTTTTCACCTTAGGCGTTGAGGCTAGCAGCGCTGGCTAACCCCTTGGCATGTCACCCGTGCCATTTGGGGATCCCCTTTAACCTAAACTTCAGCCAACAAAATAAATAATACACTTATAACAAAATGTAGAATAGGCAAAGGGAGATATTTATTAAAAGGGAAGCGCCAGGTATTTATACTATTTACAAAAGGGCTATTACACCCACCGCCAACCTAAGGGCTCTTCCGCTGGTTCTTCCAGCCAAACACTTCTCTTCTTCTACTACTTCTTCTTTTACATTAATCTCTTCCCTGGTGTTGACCCTCTCGCTCCATCCTTCCTGATGTCCAAATTAGTTTTGGCTCATCCTCAGCCTTAGGTCACCGGTGAGCCATATATAAATAATCTAAATAATCGTTTAATTTGTATTCAACATTTGAATTGATGATGCGCTGGAAACTACTTTGTTCACTTACTTGACTCGGATATCTCAGAATCTTGCTGACATCTATTCTCATCTTATCTTAATAATAAATAGGCACCAGAAACAACCTCAGCTGCCTTGAACTCATAATTGTTGGATCCACTGACAATGGATAATCAGTACAGGCAGTGAACGTTTGATACAAATACATCAGATTTCTTCCAGAAATCTCACAACTGCCCATGAATGGCAGTTGGCATTAGACCACTATTTCTGCTAACTGATACTAATTGGATCATCCTCGGCTATTAGTTGTCAGTGATCCTTATACTGTTTTGGGGCCACCAATTGGCCCCACTCTAATCTAAATACCAAACTAAGCGGAATACTAATTTTGGCTCAACCCAAGTTGGGGAGCAACTAACCAGCAATCATATCAAATAACACGAAATTCAATCAATAAGCCATTCGCTAGGATTGGCCATTTCACCCAAATAACAACTAATCATTGGAGGATTCCATCTGGTTAAAATTCTGACATTTCCCCCCACTTAACCAGATGGCAATCCTCCTACTTCTAACCTCAAAGTGTGGGGTGGGCGTCCAGGGCTTTCCCCTCCCTGCCACCACCTACCACTGGAACTGAACCACAGTGGCGCACCACCGCCACCTCTTCACCAACATTTAGTTACTTAAGCACCAACCAGCAGAGTCCCCCTGTAGTGAGCACCAATGTCAGAAATTCGACTATATACTCTGCTAGTTGGCAGGCTAACCGTTGTGAAGACTGTTCAACCTTTGCCTTTTCACCTTAGGCGTTGGGGCTAGCAGCACCGGCAAATCCCTTGGCATGTCACCCATGCCATTTGGGGATCCCCTTTAACCTAAACTCCAACCAACGAAATAAATAATAAACTTATAACAAAAGGTAGAATAGGCAAAGGGAGATATTTATTGAAAGGGAAGCGCCAGGTATTTATACTATTTACAAAAGGGCTACTGCGCCCACCGCTGACCTATCAGCTCTTTCAATGCTTCTTCCAGCCAACCAATTCTCTTCTTCTTCTACTACTTCTTCTCTTACATAGATTTGTTCCTTGGCATTGACCCTCTCGCTCCATCCTTCCTGATGTCCAAATTAGTTTTGGCTCATCCTCAGCCTTAAGTCACCGGTGAGCCATATAAATACATAATCCAAATAATCCTTGAATTTGTTATTGACCTTCAAATTGATAATAATGCACTGAAGACTACTTCAGTCACTTGCTTGACTTGGAATATCTCAGCATCTTGCTGACATCATGTATCATATTATCTTAATAATAAATGAGGCACTGAAACAACATCAGCTGCCTCAAACTCATAATTTTCAGTTCCACTGACATCAGATATTCAGTACAGGCAGCAAACGTTTGAAGCAAATACATTAGCTTTTCGCTGGAAATCCCACAACTGCCCACAAATGGCAGTTGGCATTGAATCACTGATACCGCTGACTGATAATAATTGGATCATCCTCAGCTATCAGTTGCCAGTGATTCTGTACTGATTTGGGGCCACCAATTGGCCCCACTCGAACCTAAATACCAAACTCAGCGGAATACTAATTTTGGCTCAACCCAAATTGGAGAGCAACTAACCTGCAATCATATCAAATAACACAAATTCTAGTCAATAAGCCATTCCTCCAGGATTGGCCATTTCATCCCAAATAATGACTAATCATTGGAGGATTCCATCTGGTTAAAATTCCGACACATCAGTTCCTATTTAAGTTAGTTGAAGGTTTTCACTTGCTCTTATTACCAATGGATAAGCACACCTTTGTTCAGAAGGTGTCTAAGTGACTTGGTGATGTCCACAAAGCTCATTATGAATTAGTGGTATTATCTTATCTTGTCTAAGAACACCTGGACATAGCTCATGCACTTGAATAAACTCATTGGGTAATTTCTTGGCCTTCCCTTGCTAGCGCTTGAATCATATTCAGTTTATTTCATGGCTGAAAGATTTTACCTGATTCCACCAAAAATGAGCACTTGCCTTTCTACAGCTTGATGTTGCTATCTCTCAGGTGGATGAATCTTTATTCTTTAAGTGTACCAAATGATCTCTAAATTTCCTTCTGTTGCAAGTTACAACAGCACATGTTTGCAAAAGATGTAATATATAAGGATGCTTCACTGTCTAATGACAGGAAGCGCAATATGAGCCAAAAATGGTTCAGGAGAAAATATGAATTTTGTTAAAAGCCTAATCAACATTGCCTAACAATATAATAATATCTACAATTAAAAATAAGTAAAACCTATTGTAATTTATTGGGGATGAGACTTAAGGTTCTATGGCCATGGTTGCTGCAGCTGCTCCTGCCAACACCCTACTCCACCAGCATCTTCATGGGGAAGTGGAACCCCTCATTAAAGGTATTCCTATTCCAAATTTCCCTCATGATTTTGATGAAGATTCAAAATATGAAATTGAAAGCTCACTTTTGGTGAGAGCCACGCTTGCATTGATGCGGCAAAAACTTCTTTTTTGACCCCAACTATACCAAACCTTCCAGCGCATCAAATCTTTCACTTGTATGCTGGCTCTCATCACTTTTGATGAGAATCAAATTGCTCAATACATTGAGGCGATGGACAATGCCAGCCTAATAAATGAAGAAAACCCACATCTATGTATCCTTATGCCACAAGTTGCCGATACCTCTACCCTTATGTTGTCTGCCATGGTCCACTAGCTAAAGTGGGCGCTAGACAAAAGTTATCCAAAGCTTCCTCACCTTCTGTTATGGCTTCCTAGGCTGTTAGCTAAAAGGTCATAACGGGGTTTATTAATCCTTGTTAATACTTTTGTTTGCTTATTTGCATATAAAGATGCGTGGTGGCTCCCCTTTTGGGTTGGGCACCCCTAGTGCTAAAAAAGAGACTTAAGGTTTTAATAGGTGACAAGTGAAAATCATTTGTCCAACTATCTATTTATCACATTTAATAGTCTCTAACAGAAAATAAACTATTTACGTCTTCACCTTTATTTAAGTGTTACTTGGACCTAGAATTAGGTAAAAACGCAATTCAAATATAATGTTTTGTTGCCCAAAAATTGAAAGCAGTAATAATTGGAATTAGTTGCCAAAAGTAAATAGTCAATTACATAGCCATAATCTATTGATTAAATTTATCACTAACTTTGATCTTCACAAAAACAAACCCTAAAGTTGTGGAAATTACATCCATAAGTGTTGGAACATTAAAAGATTTTAAATATTCTTAATAATTTTGGAAGCCTTAAATTCATCAAAATAGCTATGATCTATAAATTTAAGTCAGAACTTCCAATTTAAGAATAAGTGTATATCAAAACTAGATAGCTAATTGACAACTTTGCATAATTAAATAGGATGCAAACTTTAAAAATACTTAAAAGAACATAATCTGGCTAAAATCCCATCACATACCCTGGATTAACCTGATTCTCTTATTCTAACATGATTTATTTTACCACATGCTTTTACTCAGACAGTAACTTAGGCCATGATAGTTTGTTTATCAGTTCATGATTGCTAATAAGAAGGATACTGGTATAACCCCCTCCTCCAAGAGGCGCCAGGAAAAAATGGTGGAATTTGTCACCAAAGATTTTGATGATAAATTGCATAGAGTTGATAATCAGCTTCAATTGCTGAAGAAATTGATGGCAGAGTCATAAAGTAAACTTTCAGAACTTATTGCCAAAGTAATTGTCATTAAATCCAAATCTAGATCTAAATCATAATTTGATATTAGTTAGAGATATTTAATATCTTTTTTCTTTACTTTATTTTCTCTTTCTCTATTTTTTTAATATAATTGGTAATCTTTTGCATGCTTTAAAAGGTTAGCATATACCCTTGGTTTTCATGTTGTTAGAAAATATCATCTCATCCATTTTGGCTAAGTCATAGGTTATGCAAGCACATCCATCAGAATCAAGTGATCATATGCTATTACTTGGATTTTTCTATCTGAGTTAGTATATCCAATAGATTGGTAACCAACGCCTGAATTTTGCCATGACCTGAGATTAAAGTTACAGCTGTGATGCATAGCTGTTTTGAACTTTGCCTCCAAAGTGCATGTATTTTTGCACAAAGTCATTTGGGTTTTTTATAAAGTCAATCCAATTTTGATATTACACTTTTTGTAAATTTTACCTTTTATCAGCCGTTTTGCCCTTAAAGGAATTTTATCTTGTCTTAAAATTTGATTAGGAGGTATTTTTAACGTCTTTTTTTGGCAAATTAATTTGAGGCGATTCCATATGCATATACTAGGTTGATATATCTATTCCTCCTGCTTTGGGATAAATCACCATTTTTGGTTGTAGAGCAGAGCAAAGTTTTCTTTTAAAACTTTGAGAGAATTTCTCTAAAATCACATTAAACTTCATACTGACGCATGAAATCAGTATCAATTAGAAATATTAATCCTGTAAATAAAATAATAGCTAGTGCTATAACAATGAGTGATTCAAATCACATTGGCAAAGCATTAGAGGCTCTTATTTAAAGTAGTAGTTTGTAGACCGCAGTCCAATATTCCTTTTTAAAGTCCAGACCTGGTGCAAGGTTTGATTTCTCCACCAACTTAGTAGATAATATAACTAGAGCCCCATTGTCAATAATTGCTCCAACCTTAACTCAATTTACCAGGATATTATATATGTATGATTTGAGTACTGTGCAATACTGTTTACTTTTAAAATAGTGGCATTGTTTGGCAAACTAAATGATTGTATAAGTTATTCAATTGTATCATGAAATCTACTGTTAATGGTAGTTCCTTGGAACTTGATGTTATCAGATGAGAATACCCCGCTTCATGTTGTCTAAATGCCCCAGTGTTGCGTCACATAGGAACTCATCACTTCTGGAGTTATTCTGGGCTCAGTCGCCTTGTTTTGGATGAGTAACTACATGCACTACAGTACTCAATACTTGATATATTAAAAGTTTTAGGGTCACCAAAAATAAATAAATTCCACTACATCTAAGCTTTTTTTATTTGTTCTGGTAATTGGTTGGAATTTGAGCATGAGCAGAAATAAACAATGCCTTGTCTATTCTGCCTGGTCTTTTCCTTGAATTGTCACCTAATTCACCTTATCATTAAGTATATTCATGTTGCTGATGCCCTTTGATCTCTTCGTTATGCAGAACTTTTCAACGTGACCATCTTTGCCACATTCATGATAGGTATATTGAACTTTTGTTCTGGAATTTTCCCCGTGTAACTCTCATTTTTTCAGCTCAAGTTTGGTGTATCAAATGTTGTTCTGCATATTCATAAACTTAAACATTTTTTGAGGTCGTGATATTAGATACTAAGACTGAAATCATGATCTGGTCTATTTCTCTTTAAGGAAGGAACGCCAATTTCATTGCAATGATTGAATCAAAATCAATTACTTCCACCTGCTCCAATGAGAATTTGAGCTTCTTGATAGAACTGATTCGTAAAACATCTATTATTTTATTATTCTTTGACTGAATGCACATGAATTCCGGCTTTTGATTTGTAAGGCGCACTGGGCTGCCAAATTTGCTCATAATGTGATTTCTTGCCTCACTGTAAGCCCATATGGTGGTTGCAAAGCTTGGTAGGATAGGGTTTTGACTCTCCATATCCAGATAATTAGCTACAGTGATTGCCTTCCAACTATTGCATCCCATCATAACCATTTTAAAAAGTTTGTATTTGCTAAAATATTATAATTTTAAAATTTAGGCAAATCTGGAATTAGCTGAAGTCATCAATTGTACTATGATTGTTGCAAATATTTCCATATGTCCCATAAAATTATCTAGTTCTGACAATTGTCAGCCAAATCCCCTAACGTGTTATTCTAGAATGACTATCAATAATTTCGGATTCATGGTGTGCCTTTATGGTTGATTCCAATTTTACTGTTATCAGATGAGGAGTTGTCAGATAGTTCTTTTTCTTTATCATCTCTCTTGGCAGAATATTTATTTTTCCCCAAGCTAAATAATTGTGCTGAAACTTCCTCTCACCATTTATTCAAATTTGACTTCCATTCTTTTATCTTATGATTTTCAACGCGCGTTCCTACTAATGCTTTGTATAGCTGACAGATCTCTTCTGCAAATTTTTTTAAAAAGTTCTACTTATGCGAAAACTGCTCTTTCATATTCAAGATTTTCTTATACCCAAGCTTTGAATTAGTTCTGTTTCCCTTTCCAAATGTGACTCTTATTTTAAAAATGTATTTTTAATAAACAGCTCAGTTAACCCCCCGTAGTGAGCATAACTTGTTGCAAGAAGTGACAATACAATGTTTAAGGGTTGTTTAAAAAAATGCTTCTCTTTTTGTTGACCTGAAGTGCAATCTGAGCCAGAAATCGTTCAGCATAAATATGACCTTTGGAAAAAATGTAGGCAGCTGTTGCCTAACAATATACTACTATAAGCTACTAGGAAAAAAAATTATTAAACCAATGTATTTTATTAGGGATGAGAGTTGGGATTTTTATGTGATGAGTGGCGATCAATTTGCCCACCTATCTAAGTATCACATCGTTAATTTCTACAGAAAATAAAAAATCTACTTCTTCACTTTACTTTAGGGTTACCTGAACCTAGGTTTGGTAAAAACTAAACCAAGTGTAAGGCAATATTTATCAGAGAATTGAAGTACAAAAAATTGTCATTAATTTACAAAAATTAAATAGTCATTGAAATAACCATAATACTATAATCAAAATAATGCTAAGTCGGAGCTTCACAAAAACGTGCTCAAAAGTTGTGATAGTTAACCCTTAAGTGTTGATCACATTAAAAAAATATTTTAGATCATATCCAATAGTTTTGGAAGACTTAAATTCATCAAAATAGCTACAATTTGTTTAAAACTGGGTCAGACACTACCATTTGGAAGTCTAAAAACTATTGAAATTAGATAATTAAATCAGCAAACCTGTATAATTAATTAGATTTTAACATCAAACTATATTAAAAAAAGTATATTCTAGTTAAAATCCTAGCACCTTCTTAACATCGTGATGTCATATAACTTGATAGGCACTCTCACATCTTCACTTTTTCAAAACATAATGTATTACTCTCTAAAACAGCTGGAGCATTGCAAAAGCCTGGTGGCATACGTGTTAGTTCATACAATCCTTGGCTGGTTATCAAAGCACCTTTTTCTGGTCTTCAGGTGACACTAAATCTTCCAGTATCCTTTTACTTGTAAATAGCTAAGAGGTAGCACTATCTAAGTTTTAAAGCGTTGTTGATGTGCAATAGTGTGCATTTATTGAATTTTGTTAGGTCGTTGAAGCTTCTGTAATCCATGACTAAGTGGTGGGTCTCATCCTTATTCCACACTAGTAGGAGGTGTGAAGCCCAAGGACTCGTAAAAGGGCGTACCAGAAATGCATCCATAACGTGTTGTAACTCTTTTAAAATGAATTCTTCTTTGATATTTGATTATCAGTAAGGATTTGATTAGGAAAGTATGACACTTTTAGTGACAATCTTGTGAAATCCTCCCATGCAGAGTCCATAGTAGTTGGGTCTATTAATAAGATTATCTTAATAATAATCCAAGAATTTGTTAGTTCACTTTTTTCTTGTGTATTTGGATCTTCTAGAACAATATCTTTAATGCTAGCAATGGCATGAACTGATTCAACATCAGATTCTTGGTACATCTTCGCTTTGACTATGGTTTGGCCTTTCTTGATATTAACAGAGTGCTCAACTTTTTCAAAAGTATGACTTTGACTTCATCTTGACATGCTGATAGTAAAATCCAGGAACCACTTTGGGTTCCTGGTCTCAAACACATTTGAGTCAATAGATCATGAGCATCGTCTTTTCTTGATGTCATTGCTTATGTTGAAGAGTATAACTTTCTGTTCTATGGGTAGTAAATCCATCCCCCAGCTGGCGTATAAGGGCAAACCAGACTCTGCTTCTACTGTTAGTTGTAGCTGCTTTGATTTCTTTATCTTCAAGTTATAAAAGACTGGGTATATGGCTTATTCTTTGACTGGAAATACTTGCTTCTTAAACATTTTCTTCTTTTTATATTGAAACATAAGTTGCATTTGGTAATTGAGTAGGATGACTGAATTCTGGTTGTAGTCAATAAATTCTCTAAACTAAATTATGAGCTGCGTTCCACTGAGGAATAATAATGGTCATTTTCACATACCTCAGTTGTAGCAGACAAGACAATGCGTCCAAATTTCAAGAGTAACACAGAATAAGCTTTTAATGCTTTATCTGACTCAGGCTTAGCAGTTCAAAAATTGGCCTGATAATAGATGTATTGTGCAAATTTTAATTTATTTATGAGCTTGATAACAAAATTCTACTGGAGCGCTGATATCCAATACTGCTTACACTTTGGGTTTGTGTATGTTTACTTCCATTTTGTATACTCTTGCCAATAGTCATGCCACCATTAAATATTACACTGAATGCTTGAATGAAGCATCTCAACTCTACAGAATAATATGACTCCTTACAAGCTTCCATTAAGTTGCATTCTTCAATTGTAATCTTCTTTAATATAATTTCCACTAATATCTCAATCTGATAACCTGTCTATGATCTGAATGAGATTGAGAACTTGAGCCAAGTATGACTGTTCTGAGTTCTCAAGATCCGCATGTTTAGGTCTGAGGTAAGCGAGTACAACTAGTTCAATTGGGGCTCAAATGAGATAGTATCTCTGACTCACGTTTTTAATCCAAATCCTTCTTTATTATTTCAGTTTGTTTGGTGTGCAATACAAGTAATTGATTTCGCGACCTCATCTTTAGGTTCTTCATTCTTTTTTCTATATATTAAACAGTTCGTCCAGAAATGAACTTCTTTCTAGTAGTTAACACATTTGAACTTGCGGAATTTGGGTACTTTTGTTTGATTGGGTGGTAACCCTACTCTTTAGGATTATCCTTATAGCTCTGAGCAGCGTAAAAATCCTTTCAATCAAGGTGATGATGCTGATAGCTCTGATGCTTTAACTGCAACTTTAAAGCAGCTTTATCATCAATTAAAGCCTTCTTAATGACTTTCAGGGATTCAGCGGGTTTCACAGATAATGACATGTTCTTCAATGGTTGTGGGTGTGAATTAAGTTATCTAAGCAAAACTTTTCACAATGACTTGATCCAAAGCTCCAAACATCCAAAGTTGTTGGGCCTTGAGTTAATATCAGTTTGTTAGTCCAAAACTAAACACAGACTTCCCTATTAATATTAAAAAGTACTTGCTTCATATTTTGAACAACTTGTGCATTTCTAATTTCATCAATAAAAATTTCCATGAATTTGCCCAAGTGTGGTGAGGTTGATGTATGACTCCAAGCACCTCCTGTGCTTTCTAATCATGCATCCCTAAACATGGCGGTATTTTGGCTTGTTGCTGGCTCTGTCCATGTTGTTCTCATAACTGAAGAAAATGGGTATGTTACCTTGTTAGGTGTGAACAATATCCTGAAGTATGGGTGGAAATTAAGATCCTCTTCAGATTATATTTTTCAGGCAGGTTGTAAAACCATTGCTGAGGTAACTGTGGTGGTAGTGTGTTATCCCAGAGTAGGTTCCAGTCTTAAAGATGAAATTAGTATGTCTTATGTTATCCACAGCATGTTTCAAATGATTCAGTTGGTTTTCATGGTTTTTAACTTTTTAAATCATAATTAGCTTCTTAAGGTTTCATATTTATCCCTTATTAATAAATCCACTCTATTTTTAAATTAAGTCAAGGCCAGATCTCTAATCATTTCTTGTGCTACTGGTGGCCTTACTCTTCCTAGCTCACTTGTAAAAATGAGCTACTTGCTGCTTTACTCTCTCAGAAACTTTCACAAATCTTCAGATTTACATCTTCTAGAAGTTCCTCTTCAAGTTACACTGTTATGTTATCTTCATAAACATCTCAACAATCGCTTGGTGGTGCCCCTGTATTGAGCACCAGTTATTGCTTTGCCGCTTGCACAGGTGGTGCTGATTAAAAGGGTTGTGTCACATGAAGAAAAGGAATTCGTTGATTCATAGGGTGCATCGCTGGACAATTTGTAAAGTCTTGTGCTCTGGTACATAGGTTTTTTTTCATACTTTATGGACTTTTCACCTGTATTGAAGCCTTAAATTAAACTTGATAATGGCTGTTCCTAAGTACACAAGGAGCTCCTCTTAAACTCTGCTGATATCAATAAAGCTAAGTCCTAACCTTTTACAGTAATTCTTTCATATATGGAGCTATTTTTTTAGTACTAGATGGTCCCATATATGGAGCTATTAATAAATAAAAAAGGAAGATTACAAAAATAAGTTACAAGTTTGAAATATTGAGAGTATTTAACAATGTGGCTTATTTGGGGGTTCTTAAAGTATGATTTAAAGTATATAAAATTTCAAAATTTTTAAGGCGAGTTTTTATTTTTATATTCGTTTCATGGTAACCAGAGTCCAATTTCTGATTCTTTGAGATTTTCTGGGGTTTTTAAAGATTACACTTTTAGCTCTTGATTATTTGTTAATTGCTGGTTAACTGGGGACTGTCTGTGGCTCCTGAGTTTCCATGACTCCTGTGGCTCTTGCAGCTGCACGGGTATTTTTGTCTCTTCAATCTATTATGTTTTTAAAATTAATTTGCTTCCCAAATTTGGTAATATGCTAATTAATCAGATATGCACAAATGAAAACTCTTTAGATAGGGTTTTGTAATTCAGCCATCTCATAAGAGAACTAAAGATATACAAGGATGTTATATAGGGAAGTCATTTGCAACATCAGGCGCAAACTCTTTTTGACCAGTATTTATACTGGTACATACTTTGATTTCATTGTTACCAGCACTCAAATTATCTCGCGGTCATGGGTTCTATAAAGGCCTCTGTCATCAGAAACTTTATAACATTTGGATTCTATAAAAGAGGCTTTGGAATTTTTAAATTAATTTTAACATTGGTCATGTTAGAAGAGACTTGACCATAGTCCAGGCTGACTATAGGATTGGAGCCATTAGTATTAATAATAAAGTTTCTATTTTAATTAATGTTCTCTGATAGGGTTTTCTCATATAGAGGAAAAATAATCTCTTTATTTGAGCATTATCAACATTGCTTTCCCTGAATATATATCCAGGGAAAGACTTTTAGATGCCACGCATGGTCTTGGTTATATATGTATGTTGTTTTTTCCTTGATAAGGTACTCAGTTCATCTTCTCATGACAACAGTTGCAGAATCCATCCATACATCCTGTGACTTCTCTGGTTGTTCTCCTCGCATATGGTATAAAACCACTTTTTGTCTATTTCTAATATGGGCAACTTAAGTCTCTGGTCACTCTCTTTGGTACCCTTATTAAGTGACTTTTTATGTTTCTGCTGACGTTAAACTGACCCTTTAAAAATCTCCTCCACTAATTTTTCTTGATATCTTCCAGGAGATAAATTCTTCTTATCTATTTCAATCACTGGGGCTAACAAATTTAATAACGTGGCTTCACTTCTGTTCAGCGGTTCTAATGGTGACATGCCAATAGTACTATGGTAGCTCAACTGATAATCAAAAAAGATGATGGTAACAAAAGTCCCACTTTGATCTATGGTTCACTGTGATTTCTTTAATATTTGAAGTGAAGGTTCCATTTTTTCTTTCAACACTTTCATTGCTCAAAGGTGTATGGCGTGGTAAGCTTCTGCTTGACTCCAACTAAGTCCATCAGGTAGCTCACAACAGCTGAGATAATATTCCATATATAATAAGAAAGTAGTCTCTGAGGGCATCTGTTAACCAATTGACTGGATTAAACGTATGGCTATTATTCATTTAGATTGGACTAAAATCTAAGGCTTTGCATCTAGAATAATTAAGTAAAAAAATGAATAAGTTATTGATTAATTTACAAATTACTATAAACTACACAAAAGCTAGGGAGTTTTTTGGCATTGTAATCTCATTTAGCATCTTAATTAGTGAACCATTATTGGGATTTTTGGGTAAAGTCAAAATTAGGTCTAAGTGTCAAAATTGATTACATAGTAAAAATTCTATTTGGTGGACCACATTACATAGGTAAAGTACTTCCATTATTAAGTGGGTTAGCATGACCTTACTAAGATGAATCAGAAGAAGTGTTATACAAAACTATTTCCTTGCGCCACAAAGGATTTAACCACAGAAGTGGAGATGTGTGCACAAGAGGAAGCCTCAGATGTTGAAAAGAGCCTAAGAAATCCTACCCAAGAGCCACTGGTTAGGTAATAATGCAAGGAGAGAAATTATGGGCAAGAATGCGGATAGCATCAGAAGTATCCCTATATAGAGCATTGAGTTGGAAAAAAAGAACAGTTTAAAAACAGTATAGTTTTGGCCTTATCACGGTAAATTTTTTGATAAAGCTCCTTGCATGTATCTTTTTAGTGTTCTACGGCTGAAACTTTACTATATTAATCAGTGAAATCACAGTGTGATTGGTCATAGTATTGATAGTGACAAGAAGTATAAAGCTTCTAGTCTTAATTAGTGTTTTTATTACAACGCACCATTAGTTGGTCTTTTAACTTCATACAATTGACAATTGCCACTCCAAAATTTTTCTGTTTGATGAGGACCATATACTTGAGAAGCTAAGCATTCAACTGAGTCTGTGGCAATTAATAATTTATTTGTATGATTTCTTACAAAACCTCTGGAGGTAAATACTTTGACTGCTATTGCTTCTACCTACTTGATTGAGTAATTTTTTAACAAGGGTAAACTGGTTCCCACTAATGTTTCAGCAAATAGTACTTCAATGCTATAGAGACACTTTGAAAGGGCACGCTTGGAGGACAAGTTTAAATTTGATTTACTTTGAGAATGGCTTGTATCAGGTACATTCAATTAGAGCTCCGGATCCTGACTAAAATTATCCAATACTGACTTCCAGTAGATGCAAATCTCTTTTAGATGCTGGTATGTCTTAATTGTGGGGGGGCTCTCTCGTTCAGGGGTGCTGATGGAAAGTTTGATCCACTTGCAATAAAATATTTATCCGATCACAGGGTGAATTACAAGGCAATTTGAAGAGTCTAGTTTTTGAGTACATATGACATTTTCTCATGGTTCCAAGTGTGTACAACCATGTTTTTTTTAGTATTAGATGGTCCCAACCTGTGTACAACCATGTAGATGGTCCCAATGTGTACAACCATGTTGAAGCCTTGGAATTATAAATAATGGGGGCTACTCCTGTGAACACCAAAACTTTTCTCAACATCTGCTGACAAGAATATTAAGTACAAACCTTTGATAATAATTATTCAATAATTGCTTTATTATCAATTATATAAAACAACAACAACAGTAAAGATTCTGGGAAAGAATTATTTTTGTATGAATATAAAAAGTATACATAGTGCTTAAAGTAATTAGGGTACTTAAAGTAGGACTTTTCTAATAAAAAGTTCTCATTAAGTATTGTGCATTTGCAACTATGGTTCAGGGTCATGGAGGTAGAATCTCCTGATTTCTTACTCATCTGAGCATCTTTCTTAAACTATACTATAGAGCTCTGGCCTGCTTGTAAATGCGTGGCTGATGTTTTGAGCTCAACTGTGGCTGCTGTTGTTCTTGTGACACCTGTAGCTCTTGCGGCTGTTTGGGTACCATAATTCTATTAATCAATGGAGTTTGTAAACTTATTTTGCAGCTCATTTTAGTAATATGCTGATTGCTCAGCTTTTTAAAAATGATAAAACCTATTTGGATGGGATTTTGTAATTTTTTTGTCATTAGAGGTTGAACCCATAGATACAAAAAAAGTTCCTCTGAGGCGTCATCTGAAAATTCAAGCGCATACTCTTTAGTACCAGTATTTATATCTGCACATCTTCTGATATCTGGTGAATGGTTATCAAACTAGTATTAGAGTCAAGGTTATTAAATGCCTTTCATCATCAGGAAATTTTTAGTCATTGAAGTCTAACTAAAGGGCCACAATCGCTTTGAAAATATTTTGATTGCTAGTAGTGCTAGGAAAAACTTGATAGTTGATCTGGCCAGCTATATCATTAGTACTAAAATTAGTTTTAGTTGAATGGGGATTTTCTGGAGGAGTTTTCCATAGATCAGGAAAATTGACTCCTATAGTTAAGCCTTTTTCAACATTACCCTCCTAAGACAAGACCTTGGGAAAGACTTAAAGTGCTTTGCGTGGGCTCAGTTATATTTGATATTCGTAGTATCATATTTGGTTGGTTGATTGGTTCCTCTTCTAATTAAGGTGATAGCAGGTCCCATCCAGACGGCCTGTAGCTTCTTGGGTTGTCCTCTAAATATTATAGTACATCACTTTATGTCCTACCTCAGATATGGGCAACTTAGGTCTTTGGTCACTCTCTTTAGTACTCTCTTTAAGTGACTTCATAGTATTTCTGTTGATGTTCAGCTTAATTTTGTCCTACTCCTCCACTAACACTTGTTGGTATCTGCTAAGGGTACTTCTTCCTATCCGCATCCATCAATGGGACTAACATGATCAATAATGCGACTTGTTATCCATATGATGCTTCAATTGTAAAATGCAATAGTCCTATGATAACTCAATTGGTAAGCAAACAAGGATGATGCATCAAGATATCTAATTTGATATGTGGGTGACCGCAAACTTTAAAAGATTGACATAAAGGTTCTGTTAACTCTTTCCATGATTCTTAGATAGGAGGTGTTTATGGTGTAGTCAACTTTTGATTGATTCCAAATTAGTCCATTGGGTGTCTCACAATATCTGAGTTGAATTTCCGTCCATTATCAGAAAGCAGTATCTGAGGGCATTTATGATGAGTAATTACCTGGTTATAGAGGAATCTCGTGGAACTCATAAGGTAGACGCATTGACTACAATTGCTTCTACCACTTAGTTAAGTGATCCGTTGTGAAAATGGTAAACTGATTCTTACTAGATGACTTTGGAATGGTCCTACAGCATATATAGAGATATTGCTTAAGTGATCAATTGGAGGGGCAAAATGAAACTTAAACTTCTTTAAAAGTGGCTTGTATATGGCACTTCAACATAGAGCTCCAGAGCCTGACTGATGTCATCCACCATGGACTCTCAGTAGAGACTACCCTTGAGATTCTAGTACGTTTCTGTAGCCTTCCGTGGCCTTCATGATGGTTTCCTTCCATGATTATCGTCATATGTTTGCTCAGCTTCACATAAGGTAACCATTTCTCATGTACTTGTTTCCTTAGCTGTTAATCACTGAACATCATCGCTCTTGACAATACTTATACATTTTCTTTACTGCATCGTCTTTTTATTTTTATTCCTCCTATGGTGTCCTATAATTTCATTAATCATACCTCTCTTGTGTGATTTCAAATGAAAAGTGGTTAATCGCAACAAGCTGACCGCGTTCAGAAGCTTATCTATTGCCCAGCGCAGGACCTCAAAGTTGTAGCCTTGCAGCTGAACAGCCCATTTGAAATCTTTCTGTCTAAATGCTTTATGTTTGTCAACCATCTCAGTGTGGCATGGTACATTATTCTCTATAATTGTACAGAGTAGATGTATGGTTGGAAGTGGCATATGGCTCTTATCACTAAAAGGCACTCATACTCTGTAACCGTGTTTAACGCTATGCTCTGCAAAAATGTTTTTGAGTAGAACTCTATAGGGTGATATAACCTTTATTATTCCACCCGCATTAAGATGGCGCCTATACCCAAATCGCTGGCCTAGGTGAAGTTTAAAAGGTATTTTTGAAGTTTAAGTTTTTCAGTATCAGGGTTTCCATTAGTTTCTGCTTAATTTTGTTGAAGGCATCCTCTTGCTTTTGCTCATAGATAAAAAATGCTCCTTTGTTGATCCAGTATGCGAGTGGCTTAGTGATGTCCCCAAAGTTTGGTACGAATTAGCTTTAGTATTTACCATGCTCAGGAACATCTGGACATCTCTCATGCATTTGGGGGAAAACATATTGATAATAGCTTCTACTTTCCCTTGATAGTTCTTGATTTCTCTTTATTTTCTTCAAGTCGTTAAATTTCATATGACTCTTTTATTAACAAGCAAATATTTTAAATTAGCTTAAGATTGATCTCCTTAAGTTAAGTGTAAGCCTCCTTCTGGTATGACAGGATATTCTTTAATATCTCGCTGAACACCTTGATATCATCCAAGTAGATGGGAACATTTGACACATTCAGCTCTCCAAAATCTTCTTATTACTCACTGGAACGCATCTGATGCATTGGAATCCTTTCAGCTTACGCATTAGTTTGTTCATTCCATGTTTGGTAATTATAGCACCTTTCTCCTGAACTTCTAGTGACAGCTTGCTAACAGTATATTCTTTCCAGGTCCATTGATATTAAGTGCGAGATCCTCCAAGCCGTTTCAAGTCATCATCATTGCATGGTGGTGGGTAGGAACAACATTAGCCAGTTCATTAGTTCTTCATTAATCTAAAACTATTTGGTGGGACCCATCCTTCTTTTTTTAAAAACATATGAGGTGACGCCAAAGGACTATTATAGACATGTCAAGCCTATAT
This sequence comes from Massospora cicadina, assembly GCA_022478985.1. Taxonomy (NCBI): domain Eukaryota; kingdom Fungi; phylum Entomophthoromycota; class Entomophthoromycetes; order Entomophthorales; family Entomophthoraceae; genus Massospora; species Massospora cicadina. Next base: position 33,274 of record JAKSZP010005421.1, read on the forward strand.
CACTAAGCTGTTGTAATTCTTCAAATTGACTTCTTCTTTGCTCTTGGAACAGCAGTAAGGTTCTGATCTGAAGGGTATGGAACTCCTAGTGTCAATCATGGATTCTCCTTTCTTAAAAGAGCCATTATAGTCAAATATGCTGCAGAAGATTACTAAATACTGATTTAAGAGTTATGCGTTCATGCTCTTCTTTTGTAGCTGGCTCTTGCAGCCCAATCTCTTCAATGCTGGCAACGGCGTGAACTGATCCAACATCAGCTTACCTGTACATCTTCGCTTTAGCAATAGTTTATCCTTTCTGATCTTGAGAGGATTTTTGACAATGTCTTTAGAAAGTCACTGACTTCCCCTTGGTATGTTTAATAATAGTATAAAAGCATCAATATAGGTTTCTAGTCTCTAAAAATTTGAGACAAAAGGCATTGAGCATAGGGGGTGGAAGGAGAATTGGTAGGGCGTACAGCTACCAACCTGAAGGTTGCAGGTTCGATTCCCTCCCTTTGCACATCAATTGAGGTGCCAGCTAAAGCAAGCTATTGGCGGTTAGTAGATCATATAACACGAAAACTTTACCCATGATGTAACCAGAAAAATCTGAGTCCCGATCCAGAGGTGGAAAAACTTTCTATAACAAAGTTGACCCTGCTCAAGTTTTATGACAATGTTTACTTTCTTTCTTTTGGTAATGTCCATCCCATGGTTGGCTTATCTCTAATAAATAAAAAGTCATTAATCATTTTCTGTTATAAGATATTGATAATGATGTTGACAATCATGACCTAAAGTTTTCCAGTCAGTAGGTCCAATTATTGCTGGCATAAAAGTCAAACCAAACTCTTATTTTACTGTTAGTGGTTGCTGCTTTGTTCTCTTAATCTTCAGGGTATAGGTGACCATGTAAAATGAGGTGCTCTATTTTAGTTATGCATAATTGATCCTTCCACTGCATCTTCTCCTCGTCAACAAACATTAGCGGCATCAAGTAATTGGGTAGGCTGACTGAATTCTTGTTAAAGTCGATGATTCCTCCAGAAATCAACTAGTAACTGCATTCCTATGAGAAAACCTAGTGGTCATTCTCAAGTACCACAGCTGGATCAGGCAAGAAAATGCATCCAAATTGCAAAGGTAGCATGGAATAACCTCTTAGTGCTTTGATGACTCTGTCCCAGCAGACCTGATCTTGGCTTGATAGTAGATGTCTGGTGAAAAACTCAATCTCTTCATGAACTTGAAAAATATGATGCTAATTTTTGTGCGCTGGTATCCATTAATGCTAATAGTATGACATTTTAAAAAGTTACTTACTCGTTTATAGTACTCTTAAAAATATTTCTGCCCGTGGCAAAAATTTTACTGACTTTCTGGATGAACCCTCTTAAATCTTCAGGAAAGCAGGACTGCTTGAAAGACTCTGTGACTCAGACTCATCAATTTTAAACTTCTCTAACATGCTATCCATGAGATTCTCGCTATATGAGATAATGTCAAAAATCTGTGTGTGGTTGAAAGCTTGATCCAAGTGAGACCGCTCTGTGAGCTCAACTTCACTTTTTTTGACCTAAGGCGAGGGCACAACCAATTCACTTAGGCCTTATTGACATAGGGTCTTGACTCAACGTGTGAACCAGGTTCATCTTCATTAATTCTGTTATTGTAATGTGCGACCTAATTAACTAATCCTGCGACCTCCTTTTTAGTTTCCTCTTTTTTATCTTCCTTTAGCCTAAACAACTTCTACAGAATTGCCCTACTTGCTGATAGTTGTTACAATTGAACTTGGAACAGTATTAGTACTTCCATTATACTGATCATAAGCCTTCTCCTTTGTCTTGCCCTCACATCTTTGAGCAACGTAAACAGTCTTTTAATCAGGATGTTTATTAAATTTGATATGATAAGCAAGCCAAAAACCCTACTACTGAATCAAGCCTAAATAAGTCAACTCTTTAAGCCAGTGGGAATGAAGCCTATCACTGAAGGCGCTGATATGGGATTTAATCATGAAGCATCATGCGCATGAGAATTGATGGAGATGCCTTCAAAATTACATCCCCGCTTACCAAACCTTAAGAGGCGTGACTCACCGTTGCAGTCATAAAAATGATGCATAACAATGTGGGCACTAACAGGAGGTTGATCCAGAAGGGTGTGAAAGACCCTGATCATAAAGGGCCATGAAGGTCCCCAAAGTAACAAGTCCCCAAACATCTTCCAAATATCAGCACTTTTAAACTCAATAAATATTTTAGTCTTCTCTAACTTTTATGTTTCGACATCTCTATTAGTTTGCAGCTTTGGGTCCATTTTTAAACTTTAGCGTCAGTCATGAGAACTGTTACATCAAGAAAAGTGGTTCACACTACAGGGGGCCTGAGTTGCTCAAGTGAAAAAATCTATCACAAAAATGGAGAACAATAGCAGTTAAGAAAAGTATCCTTCTGATTAGTTGAGAAGCATCAATCAATGGATTAAAACCTCGCAATATTAAGTACCTCCAATACTGCCTAAAAATTTAAAAATTTTGGTCCACCTACCAGTTTACTCTACCCTCCATTAATAATAATCAGTACCAACTTATTTATGAAAACTTTAACGAGATTATTCAACGATTACTGAATGGCATCTACTCTGTGGGAGGCCTCTCCAGTTACTTTCTCGCTTCTTTGGTACCTTCCACAGTTCAGGATTTATATACCTTGGTGCTAATGCCCATGGGAGAGTTGGCTTTAAAACCGACACTACCTACAGAATTTGGTCCAACCCGCCATACATCACCTCCTGCAAATAATCAGATTGCATCACCATGAAGTCTCCCAAGAGTTAGGCTTACACAAACGCTGCAAAACAACATTGTCAAAATTTATAACGCATACCTCTCCTTCATTCACAACTTTTGAAAAGCCATTTGTCAATAATCGTTGGTTGATCACTGAGGCTCACAACCAACTTGCAATGTTGGATAGCGGAATTTCGGGCTACCCTTGAGGACCAGCTTCGTCAGAATGCTCAACACCTTGAGGCCGCCTGGAATCAACGCCTCAACCAGGTCAATAACCTTGTGCGGACCCTCCAACTGCATTACCAGGAGATGGCCGCTCACAACATCACCTCCAAAAGCGAAGGCCTGAAGGGCCCAAGGACCCTCTGGTCCCACGGTTCCTACTCCTGCAACCCTGAAGATTCCTGGAATAAGAGCGTTTTAACAGCTCTCACCACCTTATGGGATCAAATATGAAATATGACACAGGGGTCTAATATCTAGTTGGATGGAGTCCCTCTTAACCTTAGGGTCTCAATTGAGGTTTTTCCAGATGAGATGGACAATTTTAGTGACTTCCTCAATTCACCAATAATTGCATCTTCCAGCTTGCGCAAATCTGTTGAGGGTTTGACACTCACTTGAATAACCTAGAGAGCCAGTTGCTTCTCTTACATGCCAACAAGCAAGCATTAAATAAGAAGATTACTCGCAAATCCTCTATTACCTCCTTAAACCAAAACTGGAATGATATCCAGGAGGACCTCGAGGGCTTAAGACAACAAATGGATCAACAGATCCCTTATATCTTTGTGGAAACCAAGATTTCTGATCCTGTACCAATTCCTGGTGTCAATACCCTTCCCACTCCTATTGAACTAATTTTTAACCTAAATTTAAGGGTAAGTTTACCCCCAACCAGGAAATGTTGCATCCTTCCTATATGCTTACAAGAGTTTTATTAAAGAGGTACCAACAAAAAGAAGGTGAATAATAGCCATTCCTGTCTGAAAAACACTGCTTGGGAGTCATGACTCCCCATCTAAAAATGCCACACCTGGGAGCAAGTCTGTACCTCCCTAACCATGAACTTGGAAGCAATCAAACCTTGGCCAATTAAAGGCAGGCGTTCATGAGTATCTGCCTGAATAAAGGAGAAATCCTCATGGAATTTGCTAGCCGATTCTACGCCCAAGCACAGCCCTTTTAAAAACTAACTGTATCACCTTGGACGACGCCATAACTTCAGTCATAACCGCGTTGGGTCATATTTTGAAATCCAAATGTATATGATTGGACAGTAGAATGGTTTTACTTGCATTTGGGAAATTAGGGAAGCTCTTAACTAGATATATACTTCTATCCTGCTCCCCAAATATACCGCATCTGTTTTCTCCAACCGTCCTAGTGTCCACGTGTCAAAAGCAGAAGAACCCTAGGCCCTGATGCACTTATTGCAATGGTTTCTGACACAGCGTTATAACTTTTTGGAAAAGACTTGTCATGGATGCAGGAAAAGGGTCGGCAGCTTGAAGGACAAGGCACTTCATGCTGACATTTCTATACGCCTTAAGAACAATTGGTGAACTTTAATGAACCTGGAGTTGTTATACCAGATAAAGAAGTTTTGATACTGTTGATAATAAAGAATCTGATACTTTTTATTCTTCTTCTGATGAATATCCTATGTTTCTCACACTACCTCCACAGTTCAGAAGTTTGGTTACTTTCATCGCTGTTTAAGTCCATAAGATCTCAGTTCACGCCATTAAAGAGAGTGACTCTCTGTTAATGTGATTTTATCTAAACTGATGAGCTCATCAATATTTCTCCAGGCTTATTTCATTACATGGAATACAACACAGCTGGTCCGCAATATACTCTCTCCATTGTGGCTATTCTTCCTTACCCATACAATTTGGGAAGCTAACTGTAAATACTCTACCACTGCATTAGATAACCCAATCTTTGACTCTCTTCTTGGGACTCAGTTTCTCCAATATTATAATGCCATAGTGAATTAGAATACAGGATTTTTATCCCTACTGGAATACCAGTTCCCTTTAGCTTTTTAGACCCCATGCGATGCCAAAATGGAGATTGGGCTTGACTATTAGTAATTGAAAGCCAAACTGACCAACTTGAGTATAGTGTAAGGGCTCTTAAATAAAAATGCCACCTCCTTCAGTCGATGGCCAAGAAGTCATGCTAATTTATTTGCTTAAGAAAACCACTATACTGCCAAAGTTGAAAATTATTGTGGACATGGGTTCACATCAACATGCCTCCAGATACCTGCTGGAGATCATGGGCCAAGTTAACCCGTCAATCAAGGAATCCTAACCTGTTTGGGAATTAAAGATCCTGCCTATGCCAGATCCATATTGGTGTTTCTCCCAACCTTAATTGACAGATCTAGAGTAGTGGTCCCATACTTTGGCTGCCTATTTGCGCCTCCAAGCAGTAGAGTCCCTCAACGATGTCCAAATCTTTGGAAGTTTATGAGATTTTGGATTAGAAATACCCCCATCAGTACTCTAGTCCACACCCATATTGGACAGGAGCTCACTAGTGAGCAACAGAGCCAGATCCAGAAATTATTAATAGATTACTCAGACCTCTTAACCTCTACATACAATTTTGGGAAAATGAGTGGGGTTCTACATCACGTGGAGACTGAGGGATGCTCCTTCTTTTGGTCACGCCCCTACCAATAAAGTAAGTTTTTAGGAAACTCGTGTGGTTGTTGAGCTCAAGCAACTACTTGATGCCGGGCTATTAGTGGCTTTGCGTAGTCCCTGGGTCTCCCCACTTCTGTTAGTTCAGAAGAAGGATGGTAGCCATTACGTGGTGATGGACTATTGCTGGATGAACTCTATCACCAAGAAAGACATTTATCCCTAACCCAAAATGACAATTTCCTCTGCTTGCTTTTCTGGATTGCAATACTTTTCCACCATGGACCTTGCTAGCGGTTATTGGAAACTGAGATTGCCCCAAAATTTAAGCCAAGTGTTTGCTTATAGCCAATGAGGGTCTATATGAGCCAAGGAGGATACCTCAGGGCCTTTGCAACGCGTCTCCACCTTTCAACCCGCCATTGATGGGATCCTAGGTGACTTGAAACTATCCTGTGTCTTTGTGTACCTCAGTGATAATCATCTTTTCTCAAACCTAAACTTTCATGTGGAACATCTCTAGAAAGACTTTAACCATCCTAGAAAGGCTTTTATAAAAATCAAACCTTTGAAGTGCTCTTTCTTCTGATTAGAAATGGATTTCCTCATATACAAGGTCTTAGTAGGTATCTAGCCCATCCCAAATAAAATTTACGCCAATAAGAAGCTTTGCGCCTCCAGAGACTTACAAATATTCAATTATTCCTGTGAAAGGCGGGGTATTATCACCAGTTTAATCCTCAGTTCACCAACTTCGTTGAGCCTCTGTTCTATCTCATACAAAAGAATGTGTCCTTCAAATGGCGGCTTGAACAAGAACATGCGTTTAATGTTCTATATACCGCTCTCTGTAAACCTGTTTAGTTCATTCTCAGTTTAATTGACCCTTCCTGCTGTTCATGGATGCTAGTTATGTCACTGTTGGTGCTATCCTAGCTCATCATGATGAGAATCAGGTTGATCACCCATTAGTTTATTCCAGCAAGACCCTGATCAAGGCCAAACGGAATTATAGAATTATTGAACGTGAATGCCTGGCAGTTTTTTTGCAATCAATTATTTCTAGCCCTACCTCTATGGCACCCATTTCGCCATTTCCATGAACCATTCCTCGCTACAATGGATTCTTCAGATATAGGATCCAGACAGTCGGTTAGCCAGATGATCTCTAAGGCTGCAGAACTACAATTTGACTTAAATTTATCACACAGGAGCAATCCATCAGAACGCCGACGTCTCTCTAGGATGCTGGTAATGAGATCTTTGACCACTGAGTAATACCAGCTGTACAATCTGATCAGCTGGCCAGAACAAGGGGAGTTGGAAACTACTGAGATCCAAGCTGAGCTCCAAAATATGACCTGAGAAACTCAGATTAAGGAAGGGATTCTGTATAAAAAGTCAATAAAAATGGCTCTATTATATCCACCCTTCTTCTCAAACCAACGTTATCCTAGAAGGGCATGTAACTGTGGGACATGGGGCAGTGAAGAAGACTCACGAATGGCTAAAGAAGTGATGCTACAGATACCAAATGGCAGAAAAAATTCAAGAAGATCTAGAGGTGTGCATGGAATGCCAATCTCAAAGTTAATCCAGTCTGAGTTATAAGCACTCAGTCATGGCCCTGACAGGTCCTTTAATGTCGTTACCATTGATTTAGTAGGCCCTCTTCCCACTGGGTTGTATGGCCTTAAGTATACCTCTTAGCATGGATTACTTGACCAAATAGGCTAAAGCAATTTCTGTCCCCAATGCCACCGCTAAAGCCACAGCCCTATTTATTATTAATCTATTTTCACCCAGTATGGATGCCCACAAACTTTACTTTAGGACAATAAGCTAAATTTTATTTTGCAGGTAGTCCAAGAACTAACTTCACTTTTTGGAACTAATCTGAGTTTCACCGCCCATTACATCCCATAGACCAATTGTTGAATTTTTGGTATATTGAGAGTGACTGGTTCTTCTTATAAGGTAAGATGGAGTTTTGAATGTCTATTGTATGAAGACAACAGACCAGACGGTGACTATAATTAAGATATAACTCCTTGGTAATTCTTTTGGAAGTTGTATTATCCTGTCGTTACTTAGAAGATGGCACGCTGCCCTGATCTTTCTGATCCTAAGTAAATCCTTGACATAACACAACTTAAAGTATTAATACAAAAGCTTATAAATTAAATTATAGAACTGTAGGAATATTTGTTTTTTATTAGTAATACCTTGGGATAACTTATAGGGTTCAATGTTTACCACATCTTACCCATGACGCCTCAATTTCAATGGCATTTGGCCAGAGAAAGTAACGATTTTGTTTGAGGGTCTACAATCCATTCAACTCAAAACATCCCAATCATCTCAGAGTCAGTCTCAAACTTGGAAATATATTCAAGACAACACTTCTAATGCGTCTGTAAATAGCTGAACCGATACTCATCTCAAGCAATCAGCAGCACATACCAAGGCGATTCATACCACTAATTAATAAATAATTTGATTGAAAACTTGATTGACATTAAAAAAAATTTTGACATAGACTAACAAAGCCCACATGCCCGGGTTATCTAGTCAACTATTATTATAAATCTGACTAAACCAACAAAGCCCCCGTGCCCATGTTATCTTAGTCAAATATTATTAAGTGGAATCGCTAGGCCACAAATCCCAAGTTCAGATATACTTAGGATGTTTTTGATTTATAATTACCAATGATTTATATCCAGTCAACAATTAACACCAATGGGGCTGTGGAACGTGCTATTGGAACCCTCATCACTACCCTAAAGAAGTGGCCGCCTCTGACCCTACTCACAGGAACATTGGTTACTCAGCGCATTGCATGCTTACTGAATAAGCTACCATCAAATTATCAAGATGTCCCCTTTGAAGCTCTATATAGACATGCTCCCCATTTACTAAGAAGCGTTCAGCCACTGTGTCAGCGCTACAGTTCTCTAGACTGGCGCCAAGGTCCAAAGATGGCTTGAAGTTGCTAATTTGCAGAAAGAGTTCAAGAAGGAAGCGGAAAGCTGTGTAAGTTGTTCAATATTTTATTAGGCTTAGAAGGATTTGATAATTATAGGGTGTGTTGGGACTCAGTGCCTTTAGGATCATTGGGGCTTCATCTGTTCAGGTTTCTTTACTGGTCTTCCAGAATGGCCTCCTAATGGGCATCCTCAATGGATAGCATTGATCGCCTGACCAAATGGGTGGAAACGCCGCCCCACTTGACTCAGAATAGGGGAGGAGGATCCTAAAATAGATTTATCTTGGGTAGGTTCGATGACTGGTTTGGCATGGCCTGTTTCAGAAAGAGGGAATTTAATTTGATCTTTATCTTGAATTCCAACAATGCCCCCTCAAGATCCTGTCAGAGGGGGAAATACAGTTGTAGGAACTGACCATGCACCCAATTTACTACAGTCCCTTGGTTGATGTCAGCAATGGAGTACTTGGACTTCACCCTACGAATGACTTTATAGGGTCCAGACCAAAGTACGTCTAGCTTGTTCTGTCAGCCTCCAGGTCGATGGTGATAAAAGAGAATGGAAACACCTAATTAAAAACTGGTAAGGAGGGTCATCCAAGATTAGATTAGGATGTCTCTCTTCCAGTGGTGGTGATAATGCCTTGAGTGGCTTGGGCTTAAAGAGAAACAATTTCATTGGCTAGAGCACTCATAGTTACTTTGGAGTTCTCAGGGGTGGATGCTTTGAGCAGTTTTTGTACGCTACTTGGTAGCCAAGGTGCCCGCCAATATATGGCTTCAAATGGGGACATCTTAACTCAGTGATAGCTTACTAGGCAGGCAAGCAAGGCGCTGGGTAGATAATGGTTCCAACGAGCAGGGTATGAGGCAGCTAACTTTTGAAGAATGTAAATAAGAGTTGCGTTAGCCCGTTCAACCACTCTTTTAGTGGAGGGGTGGTAAGGTGCAGAAAAACTCTGGGTAGTGCCAAATAGTGAGGTAAGTTCTTGCATTACCTGTGAGGTGAAGTTTAGTCCATTGTCCAAAAGTAAGGTTTGGGGGCACCCATGCTGGGTGAAAACGGATCAAATGAGGAAAGGGGTGGTGGCCTTGGCTGTAGCAGCTGGGACTGAGATCTCTTCAACCCATTTGGTAGATGGTCCACGGCTAGGATAATATATTAATGGTCATGCAACCCAGTGGGAAGAGGGCCCACCACATCAATGCTTACCACAATAAAGGGACCAGTTGGGGGAAACCACCAAATGTTGAAATTGGTGGTTGGCTTGGTCTTGTTATTGGCAAGCCATGCATGCTTCCAGGTCCTCCTGGATAGTCTCTATCATGAGGTCCCATTAGCATCGTGATTTTCAAACACTTGTGAGTTTTTTGATGTCCCCATGTCCCATGGTGGAATGGCCTTCTAGTATAACATTAGTTTTGGAGGAGGGGCGGATATAAGGGAGCCACTTCTTGTTGGCCTTCTTGTAAAGCATCCCATCCTCATTTTGTGTATCACAAGTCATCCTTTGTAGTTCAGCTTGGACCTCTGGGGTTTTATCTTCCACTGGTCAGGTTGGCCTATTAAATCATATAGCCATTCCTCCTTGGGGTTCAACGCTGCTAACACTGGCATCCTGGAGAGGCCGTCAGCATTCTGGTGAATAGTGACTGCATGGTGGATGATGGTGAAATCGTAGCTTTTCAGTCATAGAGCCCATCTGGCTAGCTGACCATTGAGATCCTTCATTTGTTGAAGCCACCATAGCAAGGAGTGGTCTGTAATAATAGTAAAGTGGGTACCATAGAGGTAAAGCCAAAAATGTATGATGGCCAGTAGGACGACTAGACATTCCCTCTAGGTAATGCTGTAGTTCCGCTCAGCTTTATTTAGCATCTTACTGAAGTAGGCCATGGGGTGGTCGACCTGATTTTCGTCATGTTGGGTCAGGATAGCCCCAATGGCAATGTCACTCACATCCATGAACAACAAGAAGGGTTTATTGAAGTGATGGTGAACTAGGTTGGGTTTAGTACAGAGAGCGGTTCTCAAGGTATTAAAAGCCTGTATTTGTTCAGGCCGCCACTTGAACAGCACATTCTTCTGTAGGAGATAAAGCAGCGGTTCATCGAAGTCAGAAAACTGGGGAATAAACTGCTGGTAATAGCCCACCATGCTGAGGAATACCCGGATATCCCTTAAGCTTTGGGGGAATGACATCTTCGCTATGGTGGCGATTTTGTCTGGTATAGGTTGGATGCCGTCCTTAGAGACCTTGTGCCACAGGAATCCTAATTCAGACTGAAAGAAGGAGCACCTTTAGAGTTTTAGCTTTATGGACGCCCTTCTTAACTGATTGAAGACCTCACGTAGATATTTGATTTGCCCATTAAAGGTTTGAGAATTGACGGTAATATTATTTAGATAAACAAGGACGCAGGAAAGCTTCAAGTCCTCAAGGATCCCATCCATGGCACGTTGGAAAGTGGCTGGGGCGTTACAGAGGCCCTGGGGCATCATTGTGGGCTTGAATAGTCCCTCATTGGCTATGAGCGCACACTTAGCCTGGTCTTCAGGGGCGAGTTCAACCTGCCAATATCTGCTGGAAAGGTCCATGGAGGAAAAGTATTGGGATCCAGCGAGCAGTCAGAGGGAATCATCAATTCGAGGTAAAGGATAACTGTCCTTTTTAGTGATGGAGTTAAGACATCAATAGTCTATCACCATTTGATGGCTGCCATCCTTTTTCCAAACCAGCAGAAGAGGAGAGGCCCAAGGGCTGCGTGAGGGCACCAGGAGTCCAGCGTCAAGTAGCTGTTTTAGCTCAACATTCACCTGGGCCTCCTCGACCTTGCTCTTTTGGTAAGGTTAGGACCAGAAGGGAGGAGCATCCCCAGTTTCTACATGATGGAAGACCCCATTCATTCTTTCAAAGTCATAGGTTGAGGTCATTAATAGGTCCAAGTATTCTTCCAACAATGCTAGGACCTTTTGCTGTTGGTCATCCGAGAGGTCTTTACTGATATTAGTATCAACCAGACTAACTGAGGGTGAACTTCCAAGCCATAGTCTCTTAAATCCCCAAAGATTCAGATGTTGGCGATAGCCTCAACTGGTACTAATCAGACATAGGCGGCGGGGCTGTTTGGCCCTACTATTTTGAGTTTATCAGTAAGGTTGGCCAACAGCATAAATATAGATCCGGTGAAGGATGGATCAATAATCTCCGGACAGGTTAGCACCTCCTTTGAGGATGGCTTGTCTAGTCCTCAGACTTCTAGCAGGTACCCCGAGGGATGTTGACATGGACCCAGGTATCAGTGATGACCTGGGATTTCAGGGGAATGGTAGTTGCCTTAGGTAAGTAAATTGACATGCCTTCTTGCCCATCAACAGCAGGAAGGGGCAGTTGGACTTGGAAACCCTGATATGATATTTGAGCCAATCATTCAGCTTTCACTCTCTAGCAGACAAGCCCTGGCTTTAACCTCATTTTTGGAGTCACGGGGGTCTCAAAAATTAGCGGGATATGATGACTTAGTAAAGATAGAAAGCTGCTATCATAATGGAGCACTGCCAAATATTCTAGAAAAAATTTGAGCCCCGAGGAGCAGGTCATAGCTAAGGTTGTCCAGAGTAACGGTGGGTGTATCTAGAGAGCTTCCTGAATTGTATTGGCAGAGAGAAATAGGACCCTATGGATCAGGTGCACTGGGGGCCAGCCATGCCATACTCCATATAGTGCGGCATATTAGAGCAATCTTGATGCATTTCATCAACTTGGAGGATATGACATTTATGGGGGAGCCACTGTTGACTATGGCATGGACTGGTATCTTATGAACTTGAACTGCGGCCCAGGTGACCAGGCTTAAAAAATGGGGCGGTAGAGTGAGGGACATGGGAGTGTCTTCAGAGGAAGAGTAAGAAGTATCAATTTCTTTATTATCATCAGATACCAAAACTTCTTCTCCAGATGCTGTAGCTCCTGGTTTGTTTACGGTTGTGGAGGATTCTTGAGGCTGGGTGGGGTCATCAGCACGAAGTGCCTTGTCCTTCATGCTGAAAGCCCTTTTCACACCTCCTCAGCAAGTTGTTTCCAGCAGTTCTTGGCGCTGTGTCTTGAACTGTTACAGTAAGTACATCTGGATCGAGGATTTATCTGGTTTTTAACCACATGGACCCTAGGACGATTAGAGTGGCCAGTGGAGGTAGCCTTAAAGTGCAAAGTTAACATAGGGATCTCGCTAAGGGCCTCCTTCATTTCTCGGATGGAGGTAAACCCATTCTTCTGGACAATCATATGCATCTGGACCTTAGGGTAGGATCCCAACGCAGAAATGACAGTGGTAATAGCGTCATCCAGGGTGACACAATTCGTGGTGACCAAGGTTTGAGCTTGTGCATAAAAGCAGCAGGCGAACTCTGTGGGGCTTTCTCCTTTGTTTAATTGGATACCAATGAAGGCCTGTTTTTGGTTGGCTAAGGTTTGGTTGCTCCCAACTCTTGGATCAAAGCCGTGAAGACCTGATCCCAAGTTGTGCACTCTTTCAATGAGGGGCCATGATCTCCCAGGCTGTGCTATCCAGGCAGGAGTGGATATGTTTTACCTTTTACCGATTGGTGGCCTCCTCCATGGAGCTTTTGTACATGTACAGGAAGGATGCAATGCTCTCTTAGCCATGGACGAACCTTTCTAAAATAGGTTTAAAAAATTTTCAATTGGAGCGGAGAGGGTGTTAACACCAGGGATAGGTGTTGGCTTTAAAATTTTTAGTTTCTGCATAGTTGCAGGGTCCCTGTTGGTCTAGCTGGCGTCGTAGGCTTTCAAATTCCTTCTGGACATCTTTCCCAATTTTGATTGAGGGAGGAAAAGGAAACCTTGTCCGCAACCTGCTCTTTTAGAGTTTGTATGTTGGCCTGCTGGCAGTGAGACTGATCCTCAAGGGTGGTCAGGTGGGTCTCAAACCCTCAACAAGTTTGCTCCAGCTGAGAGATGCAGGCAACAGTGAGCTCAGCAAAAATACTTAAGTTGCCCACTTTGTCCAACAGGGCATCTAGGGAAACCCTAGGGTCAAGTGGAACATCATCCATTTGGATTCTACATCATTCAGCTAAAATTCCAAAGTTATTCACATAAAACAGCCAAGGCTGTCATCACATCCTTCCGCCAGGGGTCCTCAGGGCCAGCAGCGGTGGAGGCTGAGGGACCTGAGGGCCTGGGGGATCCATGGGGACCTTCTGGCCCTTAAAGGTCCCTCACGCCCCATAGGGCCTTCAGGCCCCAAGGCCCTTCAGGACCTTCACCCTGAGATGGGTAGTCATGGGAGGCCATCTCTTGATAGTGTTGTTGTAAGGTCCCTACTAGATCTTCAACTTGGAGGAGGCGTTGATTCCAAGTTGTTTTGAGGTGTTGGACGTTCCAACGCAGTTCATTCTCAAGATACCTGGAGATCCCATGATCTAACACCATTACCCGGTCTCAAACTTCATTAATCAGCCATCAATTATCAATTATGGCCTTGCAGTTGTCATGAGCAAAGGAGGAGGCCCCATTATAGAAATTGATGAGATGGGTGTGTAGGGCCTGGGAGAGCCCCGTTGGCGTTCAACTTCTTGATGTTGCAACCCAACCAGTTGGAGAAGGTGATGGATGGTGGGGTGAACGAAATGGCAAAGATAATGTTTGGGGCCCAAAGTGAGTTCTGCTGGCAGCAGCTGGGCTGAGTCATAAAGGTCCCGCATGGTAGAGGGAACAGCGGAGGCATAGGAATGACTAGTGCAGGCAGCCGCAGAGTAGATGCCATTTATTAGATGTGGGATTACCTCCTTTAAGGTTTTCATATTTAAGTTAGTACTGACTTCCATCAATAGAAGGCAGGGTGAACTGGAAAGTGGCTCATGTTTTGATATTTTAGCTTGAGTAGCCGGTATTTCATGCTACAAGGTACTAACCCACTGGGCAATGCTTCTTGGCCGACCAGCAGTTTGGTCTTCTAGGCTTTTTAGTATTTCCATTGTGATAGACATTTTCACTCAGGACAGCTTGGAGCCACCTGTAGTAAGCACAAATTTTATCAGAGCTATAGTTCACTAGACTGGCACTGAGGTCTGAAGGTGGCTTGAAGCTTCTAATTTGCAGAAAGAGGTCAATAAGGAAGCTTAAAGCTGGGTATTTTAAAAATGTTTTATTAGGCTTAGAAGGATTTGATATTTATAGGGTGTGTTGGGACTCAGTGCCTTTGGGATCATCAGGGCCTCATCCATTCAGGATTTTTACAGATAATCTGGAATGGCCTCCTCATTGGAATCCTCAATGGATAGCGTTGCTCACCTGACTGAATGGCTGGAACGCCGCCCCACATGACTCAGGATTAGGGGAGGAGGATCCCGAAATAGATTTAGCTAGGGTAGGTTTGACAACCGGTTCAGCATGTCTGATTTGGAAGGAGGGAATTTGTCCAATCTTTATCTTGAATTCCAACACACTGCTTGATACCTTTGTACCTATAATCCTGATTTAACTATAAGGACCTTAGCTGATGAATCTCAGTTTCAATACCTAGCCATTCAAAGCATTGTCATCACTACAGAAATGAAGAAATCCCAAATTGAATTTTGGTTGACCCTTCTTTCCAATTTTTAAAAAAGGTGACCTCATTATCTTTTATCACCATTGATCCAGAGGTCGTCAGAACAAGCTTGACGTTCTTTTGTCAGGACCTTATAAGGTCAACCATAAGGTGAAAATGGAACACTCTATTGCCAACATCAGTTAGGGGACAGTGGTGATCCGTGTAAATGATCGTGCCCTTTGGTCCTATAACCACTCCAAAATGATCTTTAGGGGGATGTTGTTAGGATTTGAGATGATTGGCAAGATTCTTACTCCCAAATAGAGCCTAGATAAGTCAACACTCAAGACAGCGTGAATGGAGACTATCCCTGAAGGCAAAAAGTGAGATTTGATCAAGAATATCACGTGCATTAGAATTGATGGAAATGCATTAAGGAATTTCATCATTGCTTCCTGAACCTCAAGAGGCGCGACCCCCACCGTTGTGGTCATGAGAACAATGCAGAACAATGAGGGTGCAGAACATGCGGTCAATCCAGAAGGCTGTGAAAGTTTCTATTTTTACAAGCCAAAAAGTTCCCTGAGACACCAAGTCCCCAGACATCCTATAATTATTGATGCTTTTTAACTCCATAAAGTAGGCTATTTCGCCTCAACTTTTTGTTTTTGACCTCTCCGAGAGTTTGCAGATCTTAGCTTATTTTCAAACTTCAGCATCACTAATGAGAACTGTTAAGCTAGAATAATGTTGTTTTTGATTATAATGTCTTAGAACTGGCTTGTGAGAAGCTCTAATGTCAATTAAAGCCTCCTTATTGGCCTTAATGGATTAGCTTTTTGCACATCCAAAATAAGTATACAGGATTTACTGATGTAACTAAAGCAGACAAAGGAAAACAGTTTTCAAGGTGACTAGTTCTAAGGCTCCGGTCATTTAAAGCTTACAGCCTTGAGGTAATACCAGTTGCTAGTTCACAATTGACTTAGACTTTTTATTCTCATGGTGAGAAGTTCTTGCTTTATATCTGAACATCATGTGAGCTTCTGAACTTGGCAATAAATTTTTCTTTTTTTAACAAGTGTGATGGGGTCAAAATGTGGCTTAAACAACTCCTGTTCTTCTCTTCTCATACATCCCTTAACATGCCGAGCTTTCTGCTTGTCGCTAGGCCCAGCTATACTTTTCTCATATATCTGAAGAAACCTATCTATAGTTCCATCACCAGATATAAACTTAGACTTGAAGTAAGGGCTGAAATTGTGATCTTCTTCAAAATAAATTTGACGTGCAGGTTTAAACCCATCGCTGGTGTATTGGTACTGGTTGATTTCTCCTAAAAGTAGGTACCACTCTGAGGGGTGGAGGACGTCCCATTTATATTGTACACGTCCTGTTCTAGGCAATCTAACTGGTCATCATGGCTTTACAGCTTGGTAATAATTGAGTTTAGCCTTTGTACAGTTTCATTATTATCACTCTCTAAGAAATCCAATTTCTCTTTCACTTTATTCATGTCCAGATTTCTTGTCCTTTCTTGTTCTGGTAATGATCTGACTCTTAGTATCTCAATTCTCAAAAAACTAAATGCTACTTCTAGACTGGTAAACTTCTTGTAAACACTCTCCAGATTTATATTTTCTGAAAGCTTCTCTTCATGTTAAACTCATTTTATCATCATAGAAATCCTTATAATTACTTGATTGCCCCCTGTAGTGATATCCAATTATTGCAGACGTGGCCTGCTCACTCAGGCGTGCTTTTAAAAAGAGTTGAGTCACTTATTGTTATTTACTTGATCACAGGCTTCATCATCAGCAATTTGGAGAGTCTTGTTATTGAGTACAAATGACATTTTCTCATGGTCCAATTGTGTACAACCATGTTATGCCTTTGGATTATATATATAATGAGGCTGCTACTGAGCACACCAGAGCTCCAAATCTCTGATGAATACAATAAGGCTAAGTCTTAACCATTTTCAATATAACTATAGAAGGAGTTATCTGCACCATTTGAAAATAACGATAGGGGAAGTCACTGTAAATGACTTTACTTTATTGATATAACAATAGAAAGTATATATAGCATTTGGGAATTTGGAGTGTTTGAAGTAGGACTTGATTAATACTAAGTCAAGCTTCTCACATAAGGCGATTGTGCAATTGCTGCTTGGTTTCAGGCCCAGTGAAGTCCAATTCCTTGACCTTCTAGGTTCTTCTGGTCTTCTTTCTTATATTATATGGTGCTCTGGCCTGCTAGTGCTTTAATTTCTGCTGCTTTAAAGTTATCCTGGTGTTCACGTTACTTTGTGGCTGTTGTGGCTGCATGGATATAAGAAATTCCTCACTTGTTGGATCTTACAAAAAATTTCTTCCAAATTTTGGTAAAATTTAAATCTCTAAGCTTCATATGAGCGGAAAACTCTCTTTGGACAAACTTTTGGTAATTCACTTATCATTAATAGTTAAACTAAAAGTACAAAAGAGGGTTCCTATGAGGCGTCATCTGTGATGTTGTGCAAATAGTTGTCAGGGCCAGTATATATACTTTCATATCCTCTGACGTCATGCTGACCAACTGAAAATTACTGTGGGGGTAGGGGATATATATACGCCTCCGTTGTCAGGAAATTTAGACCAGATAAAGCCTATAAACCGGCTTTAACTTTTTAAAAATGCAACTTGGTTGCTGGTCAATTAAGTTTGAACTCAATCTTCAATTATGACTGGCCTAGATCATTAGTAGCATTAATGATATACTCAAATGGTGGTTTTCTGGAGGGGGTTCCCATAGGTTGAGAGATTGACCCTGTATCTAATCGTTTCTCAATAACAATGCTATGGAGATTTGGAGGATCTAAGTACCTCTAATCCATGTACATGAACAGTGGCTACTGGAAGATGGATCCATTGCTGAAGATCAAGAAAAGTGCGCCCCAATCAGCAGTCAGGGTCTGTTTAAGCCAATGAAGATACCAGGAGTATCTTCAAAGACCCATGACGTTCCAAAGAGAGATGAACCAAAAATTTAGAGATTTAAAGTTGTCAATTTTGTTATCTACCTGGGAGGTATCATTATGTTCAGTTGCACTTTCCAGGATCACTTCCAGTACTTATTCAAAGCTTTAAGCCAACAACAGGAGTCTAACTTGGAATACAAATTCAGGAAATTTACTTTTTCTGAAGTAACAGTTAGAGTTCCTTTGGCATAGAATCAACACCTATGGAATCCAGACGCAAGGAAGAAAATCCGCTCAGTAGTGGCTATGTATAAGCCATGAAGTATGAGAAACATTTAAGCTTTTTTGTAACTTTGGGATAAAATTTAAAAGTTTATATTACATTTTGTTATTTTTCTGCACCGTTTATATACCTTTTGATGAAGGAAACAAAATTTTAGCTGGGTCCTTAAGCAAGAGCAGTCCTATAAAGAGCCGATTGCCAAACAGGTAGAAGCACCAATTATGACTTACCTGGACTTTTACAAGCCTATATATCTGTCTAAAGATTACAGAAGTTCAGGCCGCATCTTTACTCGCCCAAATAGACAATTAAGGGATAGACAATCTCATAGAATACTACTCCAAGGTTTTCACGCAAGTGGAGAACTGCAAAATGACTGAAAAATATCGTATAGAAGATATCAAAGCAATATAGCACCTTTGGACTTAATTTTTTGGAATTTCAAAGTGGGACATATCACACGGCACTCCACTGGTTGCACAATATAAAAGATACTGATAGAAGTCTTTCCAAATGGTCAGAATGACTCTAAGGATATGAATTTGAACTTATCTACATGAAAGGAAAAAAACACCTTAACTTTTATAAAAATCTCAATTGCATGTTTTCTACATTCAACTCCATCAAATTAATCAGATGTATGACCTGATAGGATGTCAGAAGAATAGAGGCATGAATAGACTGATGAAATAAAGACTTTTTCGAGAAGATTCTACAAGCATACTTAGCGTATAGATGGAACTCTTCAGAAGGAGTGTGATAAACAGTGGTGTTCTTAATTTTGCCCTGCAATCAGTGAAACTTGTAATGGAAGACCACAAGCATGTTGATCGTGGATAATTCCAAAAGATTTTAGTATACCTAAAGCCTGGCTCTACCATGAGTCAATTTTAGATGAAGGGCATCAAGGTTTGGAACTAGGTTACCATGTGCAAGTTTCAGAACCCTCAAGGAGCGATTTAAGTATCAATTAATCCGCCAAAATCTCCCCTTTCCCTTTGTATACATTGACATGGTAGATCCACTTCCTACTGCCTCAAGTGGAAACAAGTTCATTATTGTGTGATTGACCATCTAACTAAATTGGGTTGAAGCATCAACATTAAAGAGTTACATTGCGGCATTAAACTCCATATTTTTTATACTAAAATATAGCCAGGCATTGATGATCTTAAGTTTTGCTATTGAAAAAAGAACTTTATCTAAGACTTAATATAAAAGCTAATAATATGGTGGGAGTGAGAAATATCACCTCCCTAAGTCCTAATCAATTGATAGTGTTGAACATGTGAACAGAAACATAGAAGTAATACTGCAGAAAATAGTCATGAATTTAAATCAATATGGTACCAACTATTGCCATCCGCGTTACTAGCTTACTGATTATTCCATTTCTGGGCTATAGTAATGTCCCCATTAAAGGCCTTATATATGGAAGATAAGCGGAGTTAACCCACTTTACTAGCTTCAGTAATCACTAAATACTGCAAGAACTTACCCCCATAATCTATATAGAATTGGTCAATTAGTTGATTAAATTCAGCTGGAAACAGCTAAGTCTATTAAAACACCTTTTCCAAAAAGCCAAGATGAGAGTCAAATATGAGCTATACTACAATTATTCACCATAGAAATCAAGCTCTATTATACCATGTATGATGAAGTCAACCTGAGAACTTGCTAGCCATCAGGGCTGGACCTGCAACTATTATGGCTATTATTAGAGCTGAGTACTTCAAAAGAGATGATGACACCAAATTAGTGTTAGTCAGAGTACATGCTTGTACCTTAGGTTCTTCCCAGTCTCGTCTTGGAAGTGGAAGTGTCATGGATGAAGCCACAAATCTTCCAGAAAGTAATTCCTCAATATCACGAAAAAACATTATTAATAATTAACAACAGTAAATTCTAATAGAATCGAGTTATGTAAAGAGGAGTGAACCCAATTTTATAGACCATGACAACCCAAATAAATTTTACATATATTAGGACTATGTCAACTGAAGAAATTTTACAGATAATATGTGATAATCTATACCTGGATGGCGCCAATAATGATTGATCTTATCCCTTTTTATGCCTATATGTGTAAAATAATTTGCAACTACCCAGTGATAGGGAATTCCACCAATGCCACTGATTATGGGTTATTACAATGCCCCATCTAATTCTAGTTTAACTATCCAAGTATAAAAAAAATTACTATAATCAGGCAAGTGATCTATATACAATGTCATATAAGACCCTGAGTATAGAAGCCTTGAGTTGGTGCCACCAACTGAAATTAAGTCTTAAAAGTCAATAGGGTAATATGCCATTAACTGTATATGATGTTCCCACCCCTGACCAAGAAGTGGGTTATACACAATGAGAAGATTAATGTCTTGGTCAAGGTGTATCCTTTGTGTGACGGAGCCCAGTCATTATGGAACTAAAACAATTGGATGCTGCAACTAATGCAGAGAATAAGAAGCTCCTTACCAGAAATTTCTGAAGAAGAACTATCACAAATACCCCAACTCCTTTATTATGAATTGTTTATCTTGAATAATATTAGAAGGGTAAAAAACTCCAATTTTATTTTAACAAAAAAGACTTAAACCAAAAAATCTCAGCTTTATTCTTTTGTTTTACCTATTTTTGGCTTAAGTGAATATATTTCCTGTAACCAGTTTGATGTCATAGTCAACTAGGTGACATCATTAGCCAGTATGGGATCTTTAAAAAAAGGACACTCATGAAGAGAATGCCTTAGTTGCTGATAACGCCAATGAGTGATTGGTTTAAATTCTATTGTGTCTTATTAAATAGGCATTTATTGAGTTATTGCAGTTAGGGTAGAGAGTGTCTAAGAGAATATTGCAAATAGGGTAAAAACAACTACATCCATCAACACTTATTACCTTGTGTAGCAAGCAAAGAGTCACCCAATGAGTGCTGCATTATCTTATCTATTTTCAAACTCCCAATTGTGTCTAATTTGTGTACTCAACATATCTAATAGGCTAAATGCCCTTCCCAGTTATGCTAAAAATGGCTCATGCGTTGACTTTAAATAATCAAAAGGTTTAAATATGCTTCAGGATAATATTTGCCTGATTCGATAGATGGATGAATACATATACTGATAGATCATTTCACCTAATGTTCTTAAGTAGCAGGCTTTATTAATCATGGTGGGAATCATCATTTAATGTAACTGGTAATAATTTTGCGTACAGATTTTCTTAGTTATATGTTTTCTGAATATCTTCAGATAACTTTCATTAACATCATCAACATAGAGTTAATACCTTCATAGTAGACCCCTATAGATTCCTAAAATGCTCATAGGGTACATTGGCTATCTGGCCCTGAGATTGGGAAGCTAACAGTCCCAATGAAATGAGCTCCTTGGGATGAGATGTTGAGAAAGAACTTCCTAAAGAAGTTAACTCCTCGCTCTATTAAAAACAAAGCAGATAAGCTCATTAATTGATACTAATATCAATACTGTATTATATCATGTCAGAAAAATAACTGAGTTTCACTAAGCACGGTGGGCAATCAGAAATTCTTTATAAAAATTCTAAATCCCCTTTTATAGGTTTTTTTAGAAATAGATGGTCCCCCCTTTTATAGGTTTTGATTGGTCTAAATATCATGATGACGAAGGCCTTTATATACCCCCTGACCGCAATAACTTGAAAGCAACTCATAATGATGACAGAGAATGTCCCTGTACAATTACTGGTCAAAAATAGTATGTTCCTAATGTTGAAAACAACGCGCCCAAGGAACCTGATACTATACCTTTGAGCTCTCCCATCAATTTTGGCTGAATATGCAAAACCTATCCATAGAGAGTTTCCCTATTTGTACAACCCTGAGTAAGGAGCATACTACCAAACTGGGAGGCAAACTAGTTTTGAAATAATGATAAATTAAGAAGACCAAAATATAATGCAGCTGCAAGAGCCATAAGGGTTACAGGAAATACATAGGAGCCACAGTTGGGTTCAGAAAGCAACCTCCCATTTACATAAATACAAGAGATTTATTTTATAATCTTTGGAAGAGACACAAAAAATTGGAGAAAAATTAGGGAATTGGACTTTTCTGATTATAAACCAGATACATACAAAATCGTCTTACAATAAGAAGGTAAAAATATACTACAAGTCCTACTTTAAGCATTTCAAAACCCCTACATCCTACATACTACATACTTTCCATATTTCCTAAATAAAGTAACTATTTTCACAGATTTGACTTTATTGTTGCTTTATTAGGTGCTGATAACGCCAAATATAGAATAGTTTCTGTTGGGGGTTTGGACTTAGCCTGTACTGTTATCACCAGAGGTTAAGTGGAGCTCTGTCATGCTTAAGACCAGCCATTGTCAAGTTTATTCCACGGCTTCATTATGGTAGGACACGCTTAGAACCATGAGTAAAAGACCCACGTAACTAATAAAAAGGTTATCTGAGTGCTTAGTGATGAACCATGTAAAAAATAAGATAAAAAGATTGAAACTGGATCAACCCTTTTAATAAGCACTTTGAGTGAGCGGACCACTCACAGCAATTACTGGCGCTCACTACAGGGGGCCCACCAAGCGGTTGTGGAGAGTTCTATCAATATAATATGGAATCATACCATGTAGAGGAACTTCCAGACATTGAGATCTGGGGTTATATACAAGTTGCTTAGAGAGTTAAAACAGAAAGTAGCTCCTTTGACAAGTGAGATAGGAAGAGTCATACTACCATCAGCGCAAGAAACTATTAGAGAGCTGTCCTTGAATAAGTTGTAGATAAATTTGGAATTCTTATAGAGGGAGAATGATAAAACCATACAAATTTTAAACTCAATCTGCATCAAGCTGAAAAGCCTTGATGACCATTTAGATCACTTGACAAGGTGGGGAATATCTAAGTCAGGTGTCTTCCTCCCCTCAGACCTCTAACTACTTAGGGAGAACGCATTACCAGTATTCACACACCAGCAATAGTTGTGAAACCTGCTAAAAAGTTTTAATTTGAAAAAATCCAATTTCCACCCATACTTTAAGATTAATTTAACTTTTGGTAAGGGGACTATAACTGGATTCTGTCAGTTAAACAAAAAAAGCATGGACAGAGACAGCAAGAAGCAAAAAGCTCTCCATGTTTATGGATGCATGAGCAGAGAACTCAGTAGTTGCTTGTAGCCACACTTTGACCCCACCACACTTGGAATGAAGTCAAGTAAATTCCCATTGCTTAGTTTGGAAGAACACTGGATGTTCAAACATGAAGCAAGAGTTTCTCACTATGAGTTTGTGGAATTTTAAGTCAGTTGTAAACTATGCAAAGAGGTATTAACCAAGGATAAAAGCTTTGGACGATATGTCTCCTATGTCTAGTCTCCACAAAGACATCTTTTTTAAAAGTGGTCAAATAACATCTGCAACTCCAGATGCACTTTAACTTGGTCATAAAACACGCTGAATCCCTAAAGTCAATCGAGAAGACCTTAATGAAGATAAAGCTGCATATAAAACGGATCAAGATATAAGAATCTTCAGCAACGACGCCCTGCTAAAGGAATCTTTATGCTCTCAAAGTCGCAATGCTAAGCTTAAAATGAAGGCTTACTGACCAGTCAAACAAAAATTGCCTAGATTCTGCCAAGTTCAAATGAACGAACTTTCAACAAGAAGGAAAATTCTGGAGGAATTATCTTAAGCTAAAGGAAGATAAGAAGGCAGAACCCAAAGAGGAGGTCTCAGGTTCAGTCATTTAGATCGCACACCACACTAACAGAATTTGATGAAGATGAATCTGGTTTGAAAGTTGATTCAGTATACTATGTCCTTGGAACCACAAATGAAGTGGGTGTGCCATCCCATCTCAATTTAACTAATCGAATTTTCAGACCCACATAGCAGTATTAGTTGGCTCAAGCTTCAAAGCCCGCTCAGATTGTTGATAGTTTGAATGGCAAGGTTTTTGTGCATACTATTATTAGAAAGATGGTGATTGTATACCACGAGCCATCCAATTCTTTTAAAGAATGCAGTTTCACTGAATGATAAGTGAAATCAGTAAAACAATCAGTGCAATCTTTACTGTGAGAGCGCCTATTAGTAAGAATATTACAAAAGTGGAGGCCACCATACACAAAAGTCAAGGTGGTATCAGTACTGGATACAGGCGCTCAAGTCAACCTTATGCCTTCCATGCTCATGATGAGATTGAATTTGCAATGAACATTAATTATCAGGCTAAGTTAAAAACTTCCAGTCCTAAGTCAACTAAAGAACTAGGAACTTATTCCACATTTCCCTTGTGATTTGGATGCATTGTCTTATCTTCTCTGGCTGTAGTATTCAAGAGTTACCACTACGATTTCCTCATAGATATTTATTTCTTAGTTAAGTATAGATGAATTACTAATTTTAAACAGAGTTCAGCCAGTATACTCAATAACAGATGTCACTTGTGTTTCATGATGAGGAGAAAAGGAGAAGAAGAAGCAATTATGCCTAGGCAAGACCAAACATTCCATATATCCAGTCAGTTATACCCTATAGATAAATGGAATGAAGAAGCTAACACCAGCACTAGAAGCAGAATTTGGCTTTTCCTTATTTGTCGGCAAAGATATTGATCTACTTCTTGAAGAATAGATTGGTATTCTGGTCAACATAAGGATTGATATACTAGAGCATATGATGCTCAAGACCTATTGTTACAAAAGAGTTTAGACCAAGAACCTAGATTGATGCCTGAATTTTACAATTCAACATAGCAAGGGGATTCAAAGCTTTAATTGATAGAATTGTCAAGCACATGGTAAGATCAAGCAGTGTCAACCCATAGCTAAAGTGAAGATGTACTACTACGCTGATGGTAAATCAGTTTAACCCATCGCCAACATTGAAGATTGTGGACCTCAAAAGCCAGCTACAAAAAAGAACGTGAACTCAATGAACACTTAAAATCACTATAAGATTTCCTTAACAGTTGACCCAATCTTAACTTCTTTTCAAGGGAGAGGTTCACAAAATTGACACTGGGAGGGTTATATCTTTTTGATCAAATCCTTACAGCCGATCCAAGAAAAAAGAGGAAGTCATTTACATAAAAATCGAAACAACATGTGAATGCAGGACTAGTTAGCCCCTCCAAGAGTCCTTGGGCGTAACCCCTCTTACTGAAGCGGAAAAAATGAATGGTATCTACCAAATAATAGATTGTAGAAGACTCAACGATTTGACTAAATAAAATTAATTTGTGTCTTTACTGAACATCAATGATGCTATGAAACAATCCAAAGTATCGCGCTATTTCTCTTCCATGGACTTGACAAGCAGATAAAGACAAGTGGAACTGTCACCAGAAGTCCATGAGAAGTGTGCATCATAATCACCAAGGACTATATAAATTAACACAAATTCCACAGTGGAACAATTGGTTTTGCGTGTGATGGTTTTCCAATTTCTGGAACCATAGGGAATTCCATCTCATACAATGGTTGCATAGCGCTTTTGAGTTTTACTTTTTGATTAAAAATTGAGTCAATCTACATTTTTAGTCTAGTTTATCAAGATTCAATCTAGTTTCCAGCCAGCCGTCAACGCTGGGACCAAAGGGCTCTCACGCCTAAATTATTTCATATAAATCTAACTCTAAGGTTCACTTTATAGCCTTCAGGTAGCAGCGTCCAAATCCTAATTTGAAGTTCTAAAATGGTACACCCCAGGTCACGCTACCAACACTAAAAATACCTATTTCTTGAATACTAAAACTATTTTAATTTAAATTTGCAAAGAAGTTTGGTTTACTTAAAAGTGTGACTAACGGAGAAACCTTTACTGATGCCTTAGGTTACTAAGTAGTATTTAGGTTACTCCAGAGACCTAAAGCGATGATATTGGATTGGACCCCACACCTCAGCCAGGTGGGACACTGGAGTCACCAGAGCAATGTGGAGTTTTTCCAAGTGTGTTTGGAGCAAAAGCTATTCCTTTAAAATGGTAAATTACCTAGACCTTCATTAGATTGAGACAACTCTTTTTTGACATGTGGTTAGTTTACAAACACAACGTTTAGAAACTTGGGTTATTCTGCGCATTACACTACTCAACACTCAAATTTTGTTTAGATAGAGGGAAGGGCATTGTCCCAAGCATACCCAACCCTGTCGCCTCTTCCACCAGTTTTATCTCCCTAAATTGGGGTAGCGGAGGATTGGGTGATGCTATTTAGACTGCTGCGGTTAAGGCCTCTTGCACCCACCAAAAGATCCCCAGTGGAAGCTTTGAAGCTTTCTGTGACCCCTGGATTTCTAGATAATATTTCCACTGCCTCTAATTTGAGGGTTACCCATCATATGTAGGTATTTGAGTTGCACCCACTCTGGGAGAGCCAAATGGGCTTTCCTTTTTTTGAGGGAGAATGTAATAGATTGGTTTTCATAGATGGTTTCCCAATTGCCTGAACCATAGAAATTACATCTCAAGTGATGGTTTCATAGCAGATTTTGTGTTTAAATTTTGATTTATAAATTGAGTCAAATTTAATTTTATTGTTAAGTTTATTGAGATTTAGTTTTGTTTCTGTCCAGTTATCAATGCTGGGATTAAAGGGCTTCCACTCCTAAATTATATTAATCACTTTTAACTTCAAAAATTACTTTATAACCTGCAAGTAGCAGCGTCTATGTCCCAACTTGGAGTTCTAAAATGGATACACCTCACATCGCGCTACTGAAAATAATCCTACATATTTGCTTGAATATAT
The DNA here is from genome assembly GCA_022478985.1 of Massospora cicadina. Lineage (NCBI taxonomy): Eukaryota > Fungi > Entomophthoromycota > Entomophthoromycetes > Entomophthorales > Entomophthoraceae > Massospora > Massospora cicadina. The sequence continues at coordinate 60,273 of JAKSZP010005421.1, forward strand.
TGATTCATTTTCAATATAGATTTGTGTAGAAGTTCAGTTTAAATAATAGTGTGACTAACAAAGGAACTTTTTCTGATGCCTTGTGTTACTAAGTAGTATGTAGGTTAATCCAGAGACCCCAAAGGCGATAAAATTATATTGGCCTCTATTAATTCTCAGTGTAAAGGATTGATTCCGCTGAGTCAGTTTACACATGGTATTAGCCACTGAGCAACCAAATCAGACTATATGAAGATCGCTGACTCTAATAAAACCCAATAAATGATATATGGAGCAATCGCCCCTATCAACCTTTTATTAATCTTATAATAATAGCAGACCTATCTGCAACAAATTACAAAAAGAAAAAGACCTCCTCCTCAATCCTCCATTCCTCTTTTTAAATCTTGGCCCCCAAGCCAAATGCATCCTCAGCTTGGTAGTCTTCATTCATATTCCATTTTCTAGGAGTTCCCATCTATCTCAAAATCTCAGCATAATTTCCCTTGATTTGCTGAGCAGTTGACACTCCAATTGATTTACTTTTCATATAACTTTTCTATTGATCTTGAGACTCATCTTGATATCCACTCCAATCCACTGGTATGTGTAGCATATTGTCCATTCATATCAACTTCTCGACATTACCCCCCCCTTTGACTGCACAATATGCTCTTATTACTTATATGCTCAAAGGAACTTAGCATGAACTTTATTGATAATCTGACCCCCTGTGGGTTCCTTGATGGTGTAGGCATCAATGCCAGTCTTCTTAATTATCTCAAATGGCCCAGCCCAGATGTTAGAGAGCTTGTCTTTCCGCCCAAATATGTGCTGGTCATGGAATAAGACATGTTCTCCTACAGCATACAGCGGAAGTCCACTCCAGCTTTTCTGGTCAGCCACCTGATCACAAATCTTCTTGGATAAACTGGTGAATAGGATTCTATTTGTAGCTTGATCAGCGTTTCTGTAAGACTCCTCAAATATCTCTGAGGGTCCACCCCACCAGTTTCCTCTACACACGAGTAAAGCAAGGCAGGCAGAGCTGGATGTTGACCATACAGCAGTTGGAAAGGGCTTTTACCAGTGGACTAATGATAGCTGATATTATACGCAAACCCAGCTGTAGGTAGGAGGTACTCCATTTCAAAGGTTAATCTTTTACCAACTTCCTGAGTATGTTCACTAAGGTTCCGTTGACCCGTTCCATCATTCAATTTGATTCTGGATGATAAGGGTGATTAAAACTCTGCGGATCTCCATCAAATTATTCAACTTGGCAAAATTTGTGAAGTGAAATTTTTTCCGTTGTCCATTAGATGAACTGCGTGCAGCCATGTCGCTGTATAATGCAAACCAAAATAAACTTAGCAGTAGTTACCGCTCCCAAGTCATTAATGGCTCTGGCCTCCACCCATCTTGTCAAATGATCAATTGCGATGATTATATACTTAGATTGGTTGGTGCTAGTCAGCAGAGGTCCCACTACATCAATGGAAACGGTGTGCCAGGTGAACTGGGGTTTAACTAGATGGTATGTGTTTTTTGTAGAATGGCTTTTCCACTTGACATTGATGGCAACAACTTGCCATTTCCAATACATCATAATGCATGCTCTCCCAGTAGTAACGGGGTTGCAAAAACTCCAACGTTTTCCAAAATCTTCCATGTCCTACTGCCCAATGAGCATCCATAATAATCGTGGGTCTAGCGGAAGGTTTAGGGAAACTCGGCGTTGAGTCTCCAATCCACTTATATAGTTCTCCCTCACATAGGAAAGTATCCTTCCTAAGCCCATCTGATACCTTAATTACTTGTGGCAGTTTGTCATGATATTTGTTTACCATCTTCTCGTACATAATATCAGCCAAATTTGCCATGATGGCAGCCATTGGTAGTCAAGAAAGACAATCCACATTTTGATGTTTGGCTTCCAGACAGTGTATAATCTTGAAATCCTACGCCTGGAGCTTTAGTGCCCAACTTGCAAGCCATCCTTCCAGTTCATGAAGATTTTGCAGACAGCATAAGGAATCATGATCTGTCAACACTTGGAATTTCACCCTATGTAGATATACCCAAAACTTTTTGTACGTGTAAATCACCACCAAACGTTCCCACTCAGTCACAGTCTAGTTTTGTTAATGACGGTTCAAGCTTTGACTACAAAGCGTGACAGGATGCTCCATGCCATCATCGTCCTTCTGGGATAATACTGCCCCTATAGCAGAGAGGGATTCATCTGTTTGTACTATTAATTGTTTGTCAAAGTCGGGATATTACAAAATGGGTGCGCTTGCTAATGTGGTTTGTAGCACATCAAAAAGCCTTTTGACATTGTTCTGTCCAATCAAAAATGACATTTTTCTTTAACAACTTAAAAAGCGGTGCCCTGATGCAACTGAAGTTGGGAATGAACCATCGGTAGTACTCAACCATCCCCAGAAACACTTAAATGTCCTGCTTATTACCTGGGCGGGTCACCTTGCTTATCACTTCCACCTTTGCTGGCAGCAGTTTAAGCCCTTTGAATCCACTACAAACATGAGTTATTATAATTGTTCTTTAAAAAATGACACTTCTTAGGCTTGATTTTGATATTATCATTAGTAAGGTGACAGAACACTTGTTCCAAAATGAGGAAGGTGCTCTGTAAACATCCGTGAGAACACATTGATATCATTGAGGTAAACTAAGATCCAGGATAGCTTCAATTCACCTAAAATCGTATCCATGGCATGCTGAAACGTAGCTGGGGCATTGCACAACCCTTTTGGCATGCGTGTCAGCTGGAATAACCCTTTGAAGTGATGATAGTGCATTTCTCCCATTCTGCTGATGGCAATTCAATCTGTCAATACCCTAAGATCAGATCCATGGCGGAAAAATAGTTTCCCCACCCAATCAGTCCAATGAATCATCAATCTGCAGAAGAGGGTAGGAATCTATTTTCGTTACACTATTGAGCTTGTGATAATCAATAACTACCTAATTTGTGCCATCTTTTTTCTTTACAATGAGCACCACGATGCCCATGGACTGTTTGATGGCTCTAGCATCCCTTGTTTAATAAGTCTATCTACCTCATTGGAGACAACCTCTTCCACCTCCTTTGATTGTTTAATAGGCTGCAATCAAATGGGATAATAATCCCCCATATCTATCCGATGTACCACCCCTTGAGCGCACCACAAATCATGGTCATCGTATGCAAAAATATCCTGGTATTTTTCAAATAACACTATAGCCTTATCTTGCTGTTTCGCCAATAATCCAGCTAGCTTTTCCCACAGAACCACCGTCAATACGCTGAATGATGAATTTTTCAGTAGCCCAAGATCCTCCCATGTTCCAAAATCATGAATATGGCGAACTTCCTCTATAGGAGCTAATTGTAGATAAGCCATCACTTGGTGCCACTGGATCATTATCATCTACTTCGAAAATTCACTACCAGGACCTTCACCTCACCATTCCCAGGGAGTAGTTTCCCTGGAGCCACATGTGGTTCAAGCCATGAGTGCTGGTGAGGCCCCATAATTTCCCCATATAGCCCTTTAGGGACGTCAATTTTGAGATCAGTACCTACTATGCACTGATGTCCAGATGGTAGGCTCAAAGCGCTTGATGCTAAAGCGGAATCCCTTTATACTCATAAATCTGGTTGGGAAGGGCTCTGGTTCTACACTTCATTTGCTGATATCAAATAGTAATCACTCCATCGCTGTATGCTAGAATGATTTGAGTAGAGCGGAATGGATCTGTTGGGATTCCACTAGAGGTAAAGTAAATGGGAATCTGTTGTCCCAAAATATTAAGGGTCTCTTCCGCCATACTTATCACCGCACCAAATCTCCTCATAAATGCAATGCTGATTAACATGTCATAGCTATTGTTTGGTAGAACCACCACTGGAGTGGAAGCCCTGACTGACCCAAATTAAAAAAGCAACGCGCTATATGCTCCTTCAGACACAGTACTATGCATCCCCACAGTTCCGTATACTACTCAGTGGTCCACATCCAGCCTCAACAGAAGCTTAGCCACCAACCTGGTAGAAATTATATTCACAGGTGCCCTATATCTATGATAGTGCAGATTTTGTATTCTGAACAAAAATGTCACAGTAAGTGCACTCCAAGTAAGAAGAACCATTAGTGTTTATTACGTGGACATTCAAAGGTTTTTTGTTACTCAGAAAGGAGGAAATGCCCATTTTGACATGATAATACTCCAGAGCAATTTTTCGAACCTGAATTGCTATGTTAACCTCTACTAAAGATGCAACGTCCATCAAGGGATCCGCGTTGCTCATGCCAGTTTGTTCTAGGATCTGCCATGCATATGGCTTCTGCACATCCTGGCGGAACTCAGAGCTTGGGGATGAATAATCACTCTCTGTAATGGAAGCAGGGATATCTGACGGAAGCTGGCGGTATAGCAAAAGTCCAGCTGAGTTCCAAATCCTACATGAAGAGATGCTTGGGAATTGTTAGGGACAATTGAATTAGACTTGGCGGAGGTATAGCATCCCATCTCTACTCTGCTCAAGCTTTTCCCCGCTCAATCTTCTCAAATGGCATCACATACACCTGCAGTTTGCTAGAACAATTGCCCGCATAATGCCCTCTTTGTCTGCACTGGAAGCAAGTGTTCATAAAGGGTTCATGTATATAACTTGCAGCGGGAGGACCAGTTCAAAGATTAACGGTATTATTTCAAGTCATGGATGAACCAGCAAAGCTTACGTAGGCTGAAAAGGATCCACTAATTTATATTATGGATGAATATGTTCCAGTGGTTGATAGTCGGTTGCAGCAGCCCATATCCTGAAGGATATGGTGCGGCGACAGCAGGGGTCTTTTGGGCTATATTAGGAGCGCTGATTGTGGCGGAGAGTCAATGTAAGTTGTTCATGATTTAAATATGTCTCACATCTTTGTACAAAATTTGAGACATAGCATTATGCAATTCCTGATATGGTTTGACAGCTGCCATCATTGCTATACCAACATCCTTGGTACATAAAATGTTGGCTCTGAGTAACACATGTGCTTCCGCTGAGAATCATTCAGCAAATTCTAACAGGAACTCATTTTGGTGGAACTGTACGGTCAGTAAGTCAGCCTTTTGTTGGGCCATCTTGGCTGTGCCCCCCAAACAGCCGGAGAACAGTTGCTTTCACTTCTTCATAAGATACTGAGCTATTTGGAAGATAGCAGGTAACTTGATCAGCGCTTTCCACGTCCAAAGCGGACAGCAACAGTTTCACTTCCTGCCAATCAGAAGCCCCTTCCATGGCGAATTCAAATCACTTAAAGTAGCCATGTAGATTCCCATCATGACTGAAGGGAGGTAATTCCTTGATTCAAACAGCTTCACCTTGCTCTGGACTCCAGCCGCGAGGAGCGGTCAAATTGGGTCCTTGATGACTAGGGGAACCACCCCCTTGAGAACTATCATATGGATGGGTGGACAGAATCAAATCCACCAAAATGGACTCAGAAGAAGTTGTGTTGCGCGGAGGGTCCACCACAACTCCCAAGGGATACTCATTAGCTGATCCATAGAATTCTTCCCCCAAATCACCACTAACTGCACCACTCCATCTGACTCCAGTATGCTCAGCAAAATGTTTGTTGATTAGATGTTCCATTTTAACTGAATAGCATCTACACCGTCCATCCTGAAATTCCTGTTGCAGCATCTTATATTGATGTTGCAACTCCAAACGGAAATCCCTCTCAGCGTCCAGTTTCCAATCCACTGCCTGTAGTTGCGAGAGTACATCCTCCACTGTGTTCTGCATTCTTTCATGCTGTTTGCTAGCGTTACCACTTGTTGATTAGCATTGTTATTTGGTTAATGAGGGCAGCTTGTTCTCATGCCAATTCCTCATTGGACCATCGAAGGGTATCAAGTTGTACTTGCATGTCCGCGTACTCTCTCATCTCACTGATTGGAAGAGGGATGGCTCAACAGCGCACAGCCTGTCTAATGTCTTCCAATTGTGTAACCCAACATATTAGCTCTAAATATTCAGGGGATGTTAACAAAAGGATGAGCGCATTATCTGTCATCTGCTGATTACTCCACTTGAAGCAAAGTTGTCTAAATTCAGCTGCTACAGAACCAACATAATCCATTACTTGCCGTTCTGTCAGTGTTATCCTTTCACTAATCTGAGCTATCACAGCTTCAAGCACTTCTGACCATTATTCTAGGTCCATCATAAAGTGCTTGGTATTGCTTCCCAACGTTGTTACATCCTGAATACATTCCTCTGATAGACTATGCCAATCCAACAGTTCTATCACCAGGGGTAACTCTAGATTCAACTATGGCACCAAAACATCCAACTGAAAGCGGACATCCCCAACATGGTGGTCCACCTGTACCAGCGCCCCCTGTATCTCTGAAAAATAGTGATCAAGGCGGTTAAGCAGGAGGTGAGTATCGTTCTTCTGGGCTTGAATGAACAGCATTACATCCCCAATCTCAATATTGTGGCGAGCCAGCAAACACAGTAGCTGGTGGATAGACAGTTGCACATAAATAACTAGATACTCCTCAGTTCTGTGGGTACTAAGTTGACGAGACAACCCTGTTGTAGTCACGTCCAGATAGTACATATACAAGGTGTAGCAGCTTTCTTGGTCCTGTTGATTGTAAAACAAACTCAAGGTGTCCTCCTCCATTTTGTCTTCATAGAGTCAATACCTCCCGCAAAAGCCATTACATAATGTCACACAGCTGCTGAGGGGTCACTTCTGTAGAGCGACCTTGTTGGTCAGCATTAACTCAGGAAAGGTTTCTAATTGCAAATTGACCATAACATCTTCATCACCCAGCTTGGTTACTGTAAATAGTACTGGTTTGTCATTAGATGCTTCCCGTGCTTCCTCAGCATATTTCATGCAAAATCCAATCAAGTTTTGTCATGATAAGTGAGGGCTCATCATTTTACCCTATCATCAATAAACTACAGTTGACCAGTGGCCCCCTGTAGTGAGCACCACTGTTAATTCTTGACATAAAGGATTGATTCCGCCGAGTCAGTTTACACAGGGTATTAGCCACTGAGCAACAAAATCAGACTATATGAAGAACGCTGACTCTAACAAAACCCAATAAATGATATATGGAGCAATCGCCCCTATCAACCTTTTATTAATCTTATAATAATAGCAGACCTATCTGCAACAACTTACTAAAAGAAAAAGACCTCCTCCTCAATCCTCCATTCAACTCTTCAAATCTTGATCCCAAAGCTGGATGCATCTTTGGCTTGATAGTCTCCTATTCATTTTCTTTTTTCTAGGAGTTCTCATCTATCTCAAAATCTCAGCATAATTTCCCTTGATTCGTCGAGCAGTTGGCACTTCAATTGATTTACTTTTCATATAACTTTTCCATCAATCTCAAGACTCGTCTCATTATCCACTCCAATCCACTGGTATGAGTAGCATATTGTCCAGTCATATCAACTTCTTGACATCCTCCATACCTCAGCAAGGTGGAACACCAAATTAACCAGAGCATTTCTGAGTTTTTCAGTGAATTTGGAGTAGGAGCTATTCCTTTAAACTGGTAAATCACTTAGATCGCAATTAGATTGAGGTAACTTTCTTTTAGGGCGTGTGGTTGGATTACTAATGCAACGTTCAGAAACTTGGTTTATTCCAAACATTACACACAGGGCTTGTGCAATACCCCAGATGTGTTTTAGTGGATAATGAAACAGATTTTTGTGATCTGAAGATGTTGAACGCACTGACCATCTAGTACTAAAAAAAAGATGTTGAACGCACTGATTTAATTAAATGACATAACAATGATCATCAAGACATAAAAGGATCATTTGGCACACATGAAAGAGGTTCTTACCCGCCTGAGATACAACTCAAAATGAAGTGAAGAAAGTGCTTAAAAGAGTCAATTAGAATTCGTTAGCCATGAAGTAAACTGAATAGTAATCAATCCCCATCAAAGGAAGGTTGAGGCTATTTGCAGGATGAGTTCCTCCAAGTGCATGAGAGATTAGGTGTTCTTGAGGATGTTAGGATAAAGCCAGAAAGTTGTGGCAAGCTTTGTGGATATCACTGAGCCACTCTCATGAACCTGCTTAACAAAGGAGTACTGTTTAATTGAGAACAAGAGAAATAAGATGCCATCAGAAAACATAAGAAGAAGTTGATGAAAGCCCTGATCCTGAAATGGATGGGTTTTTCAAAGACCTTTTGAATATATGCCAATGCCCATTATGTGGGTGGGAGTATTTTAGCTCAGTTTGACATAGAAAGAGTAGGTCAACTTATAAAGTTCTTCATGAAAGACATTTACCATATAGAGAACAATTACACTGTTACAGAGAACAAGTGCCTAGCTGTGATTAAAGCCATACGCCACTTCTGATCTTATGTATATGGAATACATTCCTAGAATAATCCAAAGACCATAACTCATTGAGATGCTTGATTAACATGAAAGGCCCAGATGGAAGACTTGCAAGATGGTCCTTTCAGCTGCAAGGTTATGATTATAAATTGTGCACCAGGATGGAGTAAGCATCTTAATGTGGATGGATTATTACAATTACCTATTTTACACTTGCAAAATCACAAAAATGATGTGATTCCTTACAATTTTAAAAAACAAAAAAGGAATGGGAATAAGATGATGATGCATTAGCATTTTTTGAGGAATTGTTCAAAAGCGGTGAGATTTAGAGAATGACAGCTGGAGAAGCTAGTACATGAGAGTAGGTTATGACATGTGAGGCTGAGAAAAAACTGGCAATGATCATGGAAGGACACCGTCAAGTAAGACACAAAAGGCTACAGAAGACATACCAGAAGCTTAAGGAGACTCCTCTGAGAGGCATTGTTGGATGACATCAGTAAGGCTTTAGAGCTCTGTTATGAATGCGCCCAATATATGACACTCCCAAAAAATTTAAGTTTTATCCTATCCTCTAAGTGCACTCTTTCACAATGTCTCCATTGATGTTTTAATCTTAATTCTATAGTGATTCAGTGGGAATCAATATAACATTGTTGCATTGGATCAATTCAACAAGTGGGTAAAAGCAATTGCAGTCAAAATAGTTGTAAAAATCTTGTGGCTTTACAGTTGCACAGGCTCAATTAACTGACATTAACATATTGGATAGAAGCTACTATTGTATGAAGACAACTATACCAGTTAAGTTATTAAGATGATTGACTTTGCCCTCATCCTGGTAATTTCTTGAAGGTAAGTTAATTCAACCTCACTTAAGGCAATTTCTGGAAGTCAAGGGATTTTTACCTCAATTACAGTAATTGTCACTTATAGATGTGAATTAATTATCAACCGCTAAAAAAAGTAAATACTATAAACATTTAAAATTCTAAGATAGTATGTATCTTTAAGACTAATGATATTATATAATGTGAGAGTATTAGAAAACATAAGTAAAATCATATTTGTGGTTACCATAATTATCTCAGCATGCTTAGCTGATAATAATTGGTATTGCTTCCTAATTCAGATAAGCTACCTGGAAAAGCATGCTTCCACACTTAGTTAGCCCCAGTTGATTATTCATATAAGTAGTATGCTATAAGTCCACAATAATCAACTAATTTTTCATCCATTACAACCAAATTATTCAAGATAAGTAAGTGCTCAGTTTACAAGTGGCTTACTAGTACCACGTTTTTAATAATATTCCCCAAACTATAATTGTAACTGACACTGATTTGCATCCCTTGTGAATTATAATTAAACATTTAAATGGGTAACTATTTTCAATCACTATATTGTATATTAATATCTCCGCAAAACTCAAGCTATAATCTTAAAATCAAATGAAACAATACTAAAGCTAAATTAAAGGCTAATCTAGGAAAAGCTAGATAATGCTGTCATATTAAAAATTCCAACGTATCCAGGATTGACCGAATTTTTCAGCTCTAGTGTCTAAGTCAATGTTAGCTCTTGGTACCAATGGATGTAGACAGTTTATACTTAGCAAAAGTCAATCTCTTTAAAGCAATAAACCAGCCACCTGAATGAATGCGGTATATGGTCCCATTAGAGTTCATGTCATAAGAGAAATTGGTTATTAGCAATTTTGTGCTTCCAACAAATCTTGACAGAATTTTCCTCTTTCCCTCATTTGTGAGTTAAATTTCAATTGGTTTATAGATTCAACTTTTTTTGTTTAACTCAATTGATACGCCTGAGCCTACTTGATTATTATCTTCCAGTAGTTCTTTATATCAATATTACTTAAATACTCAGCTTGAAATGAACATCAAAATTTAAGCAATGAGTTACTGCGTATATAAATATTGTTCTCATTGATTCAAATGCTGTTCCTTTAGTAAAACATATACTTTTTTAACTCCACTGATCCTTAACGGATATTTATTAATTAGATCTAAGCTTCAAAACAGGTCTAATAAGTCAATTGTAAAAAAATAACTTCCAGCGCCTTATTAAAACTATTATATTCTTCAGTTAATTTTGTTTCCTCCTAGTTGGGGTTATATGCCTGGAACACTTGAATTTAAATTCTAATCCAATTTTCTTTCCTCAATAGGTGTCAAAGGTGGAGTCAGATAGTTGGCCCTTACTCATTTGACTTGGTTGGCTGACTTATTGTGGAGAAGTTCTGTCCCACACAGTTTAGACACCAGTTGACCTTCTGAGGGTACATCTCAATCCTCATTTTGATAAATTCTTCTTCTGATGCTACCCAATGTAGCTTTGATTGTTGGCATAAACCGTCCATCACATTTTGTCACTTTTCTTACTGACAACCTATGACTTATCTTCAATACGTTGGCCTAACAGAAGACTAAATTGATTTTTGATTAATTTCTTCCTTGGTATCATCAGCAACTATGGTAACCTTATAATGATTGTCTTCTTCTTTAGATCTCAGAATGGCTATGGTTTTTTTCACTTGTACCCCAATATATGTAAAAAAAATAAATATAAGCTTAAGATTATGTGGTTAAAGCTCTTTTATTTGAATAAAATTGCAGTACTAATACTTTAGGCATAAATTAAAATATAAAATATTTCTAAATTAATAGTAGAAAGGGGAATGGAGAATGGCAATATTGTGAAGGGTTTCAAAAAAACCCTGAGATAGTCTCTTCTTGATCTCCAACTTAGTGGCGGCATCCATTTAGTTTAAGCTTGTATCTGCGATATTTGTCTCACAGTAGACGTCCCTGAACTAAAATTTTCAGTGGCTCTTTGCTCAATAGCCGCTTCTATGTCTGGAAATGTAATACCTCTTCTGATTTATCTCTTTGTCTCCCAAATTAGTAATATGCTGATCATGTCAGGATTAATATGATGGCTCTGCTCCAATGCATCTTGCTTCAAGGTTTTGACTATTCTTTAAATTGGTTGTTTACCTTTTCAGGCAATAATCATGAAGAAGGCTTAATTGCTTGTGGTGTAATTTAATTTGGATGGCTGTTTAGCCGCTTCTTCATTATTGGCCATTTTGGCTGGTGATACTCCATCATTGGTGATTGTAAAATATTTTACAACCCCAAAGGTATAAAATGGGGCTAAATTCATAGTTGCTGGCAGCATGGCATCATCTTCAGATAATGATTTGCTTCATACAGTAGATATAAAATTTTACTATGGTGACATCACCTTGACCAACTGGTACATTTTCTTAGGCCATAATTATCTGTATAAAGGGGTTCATTTTTCCTTGTCTGTATTTTTGATCTTGTGAAAAATTTTGAAGCGGTTGTATACTGGTGGGTTTCCTTCCAGAGGGTGAGGAATGATTCTCCAGTGCACTTGTGGTATCTTCCATGACAATCACTTATGAAATCTGACAGGAGATTGTTCCTCACTTCAGTCCAGGTTGAACCATGGAGTAAAATTGCGGTAAGTTTCTTAAACTTTGAAACTCACAAAGCTTTGTAGATGGTGAGCCTTCAAGAAATGACTCACACCATCTATACTGTTTTTGTACATCTGTATGAAACATGTGATGGTTCACTCTCCAGGTGTATACTTGTTCTTGAATTAGAGCTTAAAGTTCATGACCTTTTCAATAGTTTAGTGTACACAATGTGCATTGGCATATCAGTCGATTGAGTAGCCAAGATTGATTCTCTAACCAGGTAGCTGCTCAAGATTAGGTAGGATCTGGTTGTAGTGCAACCTGCAGTTGAGCTTTCAACTCATCCAGACCCTTTTCAAAGGTGTACATCATGGAATAGTACTTGTATAACAATATTCATAATTTTAAAATGTACTTAGATTCCATAGGCATTTTCAAGGATTTTCTATCTTTAATCTCTTATTAATGGTAGTTTCAATCTTCTTTACAGCTGTAAGTCTACTCACAATTGGTATGGCGGCAATGCAAGATATTTTTAGAGGTCTCCTTGACACAATCAAGTTGGTTTTGTAAATATGATAAATCTAGTTCAAATGTTTTAAAGTTTTAAATGGATGAATTCTTACTCTGTTACCAGAAGTTTAGAGGGAATTTTCACCGTTGCAAGCCTTTATATCTCCACCTTCTATCTATTCTTGAGGAATGTCATGTGCTTTACTGGTTTGATTATATTTTCATGTAATGAGAACCACAGTCAACTCGTCAGCCCTCGTTCATTTAAGTTGGTTGACTGACTTGCTTTGGAGGGGTTCTGTCCCACATAGATTGGAAACCAGGCGACCTTCTGAAGGCACATGTTTATCATCAGTGAGTAGATCTTATTATTATACTAACCAATGTAGCATTATTGATTGGATGTGACTGTTCATCGCTCTACTGGTGGTGCTCTTGTTGACACTCTGACATAACTGCAGTATATTGACCTAACAAAAGACTTACTGGAACCTTAACCAACTTTCTCTTGGTGCTGTCAGCAACCATGGTAACCTTCTACCAAGTGTCTTCTTCTTTAGGGCTCAGAATGGTTATTAAAGATCTATTCACTTAAACTAATTTAGGTTCAAACAAAGGCTTTTAAAAAAGATTATGTGGTATTAGCTTTAAGAGAATCAAATAGAAGTATTTATATACTTTTTTTATAAATTAAGATAACTTAATTAAATTGATGATAAATTGGGAATGGGGTATGGCAATATTGTAGTATTTCAATAACCCTGTTTCAGTCTCTTATTGATTTCCACTTTGGTGTTGACATCCATTTGGCTTAGTGCTTGTATCCTCAAGATATGTCTTGAGTTTAACATCCCTAAATTAGAATAATTGGTGACCCATTGCTCAATACTCATTTTTGGGTAAGAGGCTGCATTACATCTTATGGTTATTGCTTCATCTCCCATTTTAGTAATATGCTGATCACATCAATATTTAGTTATAGCACTGCTCCAATGCACCTTGCTTCATGGTTTTGACCATCATTTGATATTGGTTGATTGACTTTTTCAGGTATTCAGACAGCAAAAGGTTTAATTTCTTCTATTTGGATAACTTGATTTGGATGGTTGTTCAGTCATTTCTTTGTCATTGTCTGCTTTGGTTGGTATTACTCCATTATAGGATGATTGTAAATTATTTACATCCTGAAGTTATAGAAAAGTGCTAATTTTAATAGTCATCTGCAGTACTTACATTACCTTCAAATAATGAATTCCTTCATCCAGCAGGTGTCATATTATTGTGGGTGACATTATCTTGACTGGCTGTAAATTTCCTAAGCAATCATCATCTATAAAAGGGTGCTCATTTCCTATGTCTTGTTTGATCTTGCATATCTATAGTTTGAAGTGGTTGTATACTGGCATGTTTCCTTCTAGAAGTTTAGAAATTTTATCCAGTATACTTGTAGTATTTTCCACAACAGGTGGCTTGAATCCTGAGAGGCAACTTAATATTAAAAGTTAAAATAAATTTTTTTCCTTTTCTTATACATTTTTCCTTCCTTTTTTATCTTTTTATATCAACTTTATATCTTGTGCTGTATAAATTATTTGAGGTGGGTCAACCTTGGGACAATTAAACCACACTGAGAATTTTTCTAGCCAGTACAGGTTTTGAACTCAAAACTTGCACTGGGGTGGAGGCAGTTTTACCTGCACGGCTAACCAGCCTTATCTTGTGCTATATATATATATTTAATTGGAACCACGTTTATAAGAATTAGTTTGGACTTCATTAATCATCACTCATCAGAATGTTTTAAGATTGTTTAGTCCATTGCCAATTTGAGATATCTTTTAATGACCCACTCCGAAATTCTTCCACTTTAAGTTGGTAATCAACATCACTTATGTCATAATAGGCGACCTTATAGCCAATTGTTATTCATATGCATGAAAATTAATTGCTTTGATTTTATCTTTTTATCATAATCATTTGCCATTCTTAGAGGTTGAAATAACTTGTTGGATATAGAAGTTAATAATACCTGAATTGTCTATATATTGGAATAATGACTCATATATCATCATTTTTTGTCTGAAATAGTTTCTCCTGTCCAATTGCATGCGCCATATTAGTATATGAACGCTGACCTTCTTTTCTTTGTATACTTGACTACATCTGTATTGAACATCAATATAAAAGCTTTGCAGTTTACATGTGCACAGGCTCAATCAAGTGAAATAATTTGTGCTTATTTTAGGCAAGATAATCATTAGACAGGAATTACAAAAATGGAAAAAATAACAGTTTAAACCCTGAACAGAGTAAAAACATCAAAGAAAGTTTTTATCCACTTTGGATTGTAACTCAAATTTCTTTATATCATGAGTAAGTTGTTTGTGTTGTTTAACCTACTAATCGCCAGTAAGAACCCTTGGATTGAACCCTGATTAATGTGCAAAGGGCAGGATCAAAGTTGTAACCTTCAGATTGATTGTTTACCTTACCAACTTGCATCCCACCCCAACTGAATTAAATCAACGAGAAAAAGACTGCTAGTATATGAAGACAACAAACTAGTCAAGTTCATATTATGATGGCTATGATTTCACTCTATAAATTCTTTTAAAGTAAGTGATTTCAGCCGCACTTAAGGTAATTTCTGGAAGGCAAGTGATTTTCACCTCACTTAGGGTAATTAACACTTATATAAGTGAAACAATCTTTACCCACTTCAACTAAAAACTCAAAAACAGCATGAAGATCTAAGTTGTTCTTTAGTTCTGAGTTTAGGGATATTATATAGTGCTAGAGTTTTAGAAAACATGGTTAAAATACTAATTATGGCTATCACAAATAGCTTGCCATGCTTAGCTGACTCTAAATGGTATTTGATCACAATCTGTACTAAATTCCTAGAAAAGTGTGTTTCCACACTTAGTTAGCCTCAGCTGATTCTTCATAGAAATATTATGGTAAATTGCCATAATAATTAGTTATTGAGTTAGCTATTGAAACTGATTGTTTGATTATATATAAGCAAGTGCTCATTTTAAAAGCCAAATTAAAATACCGCGTTGTTGGTAACAGTACCAATAAATCATTATTGTAACTGACATTGTATTTGCATCCCTTGTGAGTTACAATCAAATCATTAACTATTGCCAATCAAATTATGTATATAGCATCTTCCATAAATCTTAGCTATAAGCTTAAATATAAATAAACAATTAATAAAAATATAAATTAAAGCCTCATCTATGCCAATCTAGATAACGTGGTCATATCAAAGCCTAACAACGTTCACCTCCCAAGTTACTGTGATATTCCTATACAACAAGGTTATTACTCCCCACAGATGCTTTCAGATATTACTTTTTCAATAATATATAGACCTTTGTTTCAAACGTCGTGAGATACCTGATGGACTTAATAGGAGTCAAACAGTATTTTACCACTCCATACACAACCTCTATCAATGGAAGTGTTGAAAGAGTGAACAGAACCCTTGCATTAATCTTAATCAAGATAGTGTTAATGCATGTTCAAAATGGGACATCTTATTGCCATTAGCCCTGTTTGCTTACTAGTTGGGCTATTAAAGGACTACTGGAATGCCATTATTCAAAACAATATGTGGAAGGGAATTTGCATAGCCAAGCTGTTAGTCTCAATGATGGAGGCGTATAGAAAGAATCGACTCACTGCAGATAACAATAATAGTTAACGGAGGATTTTAGCAAGATTAAGCTAAACATCAGCAGCAAATTATGAAGGCACTTGAGGAGATCACCAAAAAGAGTGTCCAAAGTCCCAAATTTCCCATATTTGAGATGGAATAGAAAGTGATGTTCTACAACATGTGCAGAGGATGACCTGAGAAGTTACAGGCCATATGAATGAACTATAATGATTGTCATGAGAAGAGGAACCAAATACTCTATTAAGGAAATACTACTCAAATCACATATAACTGAGTCCATATGTAGCACTTGAAGTTTTTCTCTAGGTCTTGTTTTGAAGAGGGTATTTTTGGGAAAGGCTCAACCAAAAGCGTTAATTTCTCGCCCTATGGAAAGTCCATTCCATAAACCCATTTGATTGATACTAGTATCAATACTAATGATATAAATGGTCAGAATAATGAACAAGTCTCGCCTAGCATGGCGAGCAATAAAAACCCTCAAAGTTCTATTGACCCTTTTTTAAGCGTTTATTGTTCTAAAAATTTTGACAATGGTGGACTCTAAATATCATCTGACTGCCACAATAATTTGGCATCTTCTCTGCCTCCCAAGTTCGATCCTGGTGATGGACTTTGGGTAGGGGACAATTTTGACTGTGTTGGTTTTGCGCGCCAATGCCCCAAACTGAGATAACGAATAGCAAAGGCAGTCCATGGAGTTCCTGGATTATCATATGCTGCGCATGGAGGTTTTCCAGGTTTTATCCTCCTTTCCCATTTTCTTCACTTCCCTAATCGGTGCAGTATTGTCCTCAGGTCAGCCCACCTCAAATAAAATTTATAATTTGGCATCTTCTCTTGAAATCAGAAATTGCACCAAACTAAGTATGGCAAAAATTAGTATGTTCCTGATGCCGCAAACAATTTTTAAAGAGCCCCATTTTATACCTTTAGGTCATTCCACCAATGACAGTCAAATTATCAAAACTCCATCCAAAGAGAGTTTCCTTATTTTTATACTCCATTTAATGAACATATTTCCACATAAAAAGTGTTTAAAGGTTAAAGCACAATTGATTGAGGAGACTAAAGTAGAAATTCAGCCACAAGAGCCACAGGAGTCATGGGATCTAAAAGATCTACAATTAGGCTCATAACTCCAATCATGTATGTACAAAAAATACAAGAGCTCTACAGTATAATATGTGGAAGAAACCTAGAGGATCAGAGAGAATCAGTTAAATGGACTCCACAACACTGAGCCCAAGATATAAATACAAAATCTCCTTAAGTGAAGAAATTGAATTAATATACCAAAAGTCCTACTTTATGCACCCCAAATCACCACACTGTATAATTTCATATTTCTCAAATATAATATCTTTTATCACAGAATCTGCCTTTATCATCGTTCTTATTTAGTGCTGATAACGCAAAAATAGAAAAATTACAGTTGAAAGTTTATACTTAGCCTGTATTGTTATCAGCAGAGATTGAGTGGAGCTTTGGTGTTTTTAGGAACAGGCATTTTAAAGTTATTTCAAGGCTTCACCACAATTAGCCACACTTGAAGCCCATGAGTATAAGTCATATGCGCTTAAGAATGAGACTATAAATAGCCTAGTGATGCACCCTGTGAAAAATTACAATTTTTAATACTTTTAGATCAACCCTACAATTAGCATCTCTTAGCGAATGGTGAATGTCCTGGGGAGCACCCCCTCGCTCAACTGGGAGGAATATCTTTTTAAACCCAAGAAGGGGACAATAAAGGATGCTCACCCCCTCACCAATCAGAATGATCTAGCCCATGTTGTAGATAAGAGGTGGATGACAGCCTACCCCCTGAAGGTCTTTTCTTTAAGCCCTCTTTCCACCACCAAGGAGTTGGTGGAGAAGACTCAGGGAGTGTGTCAGATGGTGATGGTGGCCAGAAGCTAATGCTAACAGGAAGGTTGCAGGCTCCTCACCTTGCCATAAGGTATTATCCCATAGTTTGAGGCTTGTTAAAGGGCTTAATATATTATAGAATGAAATTCATTGTCTGAATTGAATTCAGGCTCAAAATTACTGGCTCAACTTCTCACCTTGCTTCAGTAAAGGTTAGCCCGCATTAATAGGTTCAAGCTTGAAAAACTTATTTGGCTTGAAATGGGATCACCCCAAATTGCCCTGGCCGTGGGTGAAATACATGAATATCAAAAAAATCATTGGCCCGCAAGGTGGAATCAAGCCAAAACATTTTTTAAAATTTTTGATACCAAACTGGCTAGTCATGTTAGATCTGAGTCAACATCTGAAGCACCCTAGTGTGTTGATTGCATGAAATTGATTGTGAAGAAATTCTTGGGCATCAATTCACCCTTTCTCTTATTCCCTACCTATCTAGCTTATAAGCCAGAAGTCCCTAACAGGTTCTGTTGGCGCTTCATTACTTTTTCTATCTTCTTTTTTTAACATTTTTTTATTTATTTTTAAATCAAGAAGTTTGTGGTGCTAATTTCTTATTATTTGTTCCAAATCTGGGATTAACTAATGGTTTTGATATTATCCATAGTTACTTTAAACCAAAAATTTTGCATGTCTGTAATGCCAGTATTGTGGCTGTTGCTGTGGGTGGCAACTCATCCTGAGTGAAAGTGCAGTCTATTTTATATCATCAAGAACCATTACATAATGGAGTGACCTCTATTCTTGGTCTTCTCCACCATTTTTTAAATGGGTAATGCTTTGGTCTTTTCATATGAGAATAACGTTTACCCTTGGTTAATTTGGTGAGTTATGGAAAGGCTACCTCATTCCTGAATCAAAGCTTATATTCTTGAAAATAAGAATTATCTTCTGACTCAGATAACCTTGGATTATACCATTTCCAAGAATTAAAGTGTTCACCCCATCTTTTTCCCCATACGATGGCCAGCTTAGATGGGTCACAAGTGTGGTTGAGCTGTTTATTACTGCTTCCATTTCTCTTTCATCCAGCTCCGCAGTTATGTGTTCTGGTGTTCTATACTTCTGTGGAGTTGACCGCCTCTGAAACCCAGGTGGTTCTAAATCCATTGATGCTCCTGTTGTCCATGGTTTAACACTCAGAGAGTGATGTACTTGACCTAGTTGAAGTGACAGTTCCCCTTCCTGAAACTAATCCAGTTGGTATTATGGTGTTTACTCCTGCCCCACCAATTTTGTCTCATAAAGTTGCAAATAAACAGGATTATGCTTGTTTTTTATTGCCTTTTAAAATTCAGTTGATATCCTATAAAGTCTCCGTCTGGCTAAAGGATACGGTAGTGGCAGAAAATCTTATGAGCTCAAATTTTGCTCAGAATCTGGATCTAATATTTTTTTAAAATCTTCTATATTTGTTTTCATAGCCCTTATGACTTGTTATGCGTTTAGACCTTAACCATTCTCTGTGCATAAGGTTGGTTTCAGTAACCAGTTTATTGTGGTGTCAGATTTATTGTTTCCAGTCACTCTTGTGTAGGGTTGGTGCCATCATTAACAGGTAAGTATAACCTGGAGACTAACCTCTTGTCTTTTGATAACACCCACTCATATGTGAGTATCTGCTCATTAATACATTCTCTCTTACCATAGATTTGAGTTCCATCACTAAAAACTCTTTTCCCCATGGATTTACCACCTGATATCCCTTAAGGGTTGCTACAATAATATCATTTTTATATTTAAAACCAATTGCCTCTAATCTCACTCTGGGTATAATCTTCCATTCCATTTGAAGGTGGATATAATTAGCATCAACTTCCCTCTGTATCCACATGTGGATTAAGAAGGTAAGACCTTTGAGGTTTGGTTTGAGGACATGCTCCAGAAGGGGTGTGTACCTTGGAAATTCTCTTCCATTGCTTCCTCCATATTTTTTTCTCAAAAATTTGTTACTTTTCGCCCTTGCGTGAACTATGAGCATTTGAATAATATTATAGTGCACTCTCCCTATACTCTTCCCCTAGAACAAACTATCAGTCAGGCGATTGCAAAATACTAGGTTTTCTAAGAATGACCTTGTGACCGCCTTTATTCAGGTCTGGGTAGCAGAAGGCCATGAGGGGCTTACAGCCATTCATGCTAAAAGGGGTGTTTTACAGTTACACGTTATGCCTATGGTCTCAAGAACGCACCTGCCATGTTCCAGAACATGATTGATGATGTTTTGAGAAATCTTCACTTCACCTGTGCGGTGGCATAGATTGACAATATCTTAGTTCACTCTTACACTCATGAGCAGCATGCAAAGGACCTGTAGGTGGTTCTGGTTGCTTTGAAGAAGGCAGATCTTTATGTGAAACATTCAAAGTGTGAGTATAAAAAATAAATCACCTTCTTGGGTAACTTGCCCTATAATGATGGGTACGCCATTCCCTCTAGTAAACTTGAGGCAATTATTTCATGTCCACGCCTACCAACTAGAAAAAGTTGTGGAGTTTCTTAGGTACCTTCACTTTCTTAGATAAACTTTCTACAGCGCTTTCACAGTTAGCGGTGCCTCTTCAACCCTTATCAGTGCAGAAAGTTCCCTTTATATGGATGGATGCTTGCCAACGCGCATTTGAAGCTAATAAGGAAGTATTCATGGCGCGTTTTGTCCTTAGGCATGTTGATTTATCTCAGCCTTCTATGGTTAATGTGATGCCTCTTCATCCATGGTGGTAGCTTTCTTGCTTCATGATCATGACGGGGTCAAGCATCCTGTTGCCTATTTTTCATTCAAGTTCTCCTCCTTAGAGCAATCATTTGCTATCTATGATAAAGAGCTTGCTGCAGTTTCATGGTTGCTTATACATGGTCAAAATTTTCATCAGAAAACATTCCATGAAGTGCTTGTCAGAACAGACCACCAAGCCCTTATGTATTTTGGGAAGCCAAAGAATTTTGGCACATTGTCAGGCCTGGATGTATTGTAATCTGTGTAGATTTAACTTCAAATTCAAGTTTATGAACGTGACCTGAATTTTCTCCCAGAACTGCTGAGTAGTAGTCCCTCTTTGAGTCCTAGAGAGGAAGAGGCATAGGACCTGACTAAGGTGATCTCCTGCCCATATCTTAGCCATTTCTCCTACCGCAATATATGATGCAGACTGGGCCCCATATGTGCCTTTGGTTTCTCAGATACTGATGGGTCAAAAATCCTGCTTGTAGGGGCTAAAGTTGTTTAATCAGCTGATACTTCCAGCCCATTAGCGGACCACTATCTGCTGAAGGATGGTATGATTTTGTTTATAATAAAGTTTGGGTTTCTCCCAACTTTGCAGTGAGGTTATCTGCTACCATCTTGACCCCCAGTGGTGGGGCACCGAAAATAAGAAATGCCTCAATCTGGTGAAGCAGTCGTTCAACTGGCAAAGTATATCTAAGGTTATTTTTCTTAGATTACATGTTACGCGATGTGTGCTAAGGCAATTTCTAAAAAGTTCAGGTAATAATGATCTCCTCCATCCCATGCTGCTAGCAGAAGGCCCGTGGACCTACTTACCAGTTAACTTTATTGTTGAGCTCCCTAGTTCTAATGGTTTCAACATAATTATGGTTTTCTTTGGACCAAATCTAATAGTCTTCCCTATTTATTCCATGTCATTCATCAATCACCTCAGAGGAAACAGCCAAGCTCTCCATTCACCATATCTTTTCTATGTTTGGCCTACCTTGGGGTGTTTAGTGACCAGGGATCAGTTCAGTTTCAGTTTTGGACCACGTCTCACAACTCTTTAGACTATCCCTTGCCATTCCACCGTGTACCACCCCCAGTCTAATAGCAGACAGATAGTGTCAACCAGATCTTCAAGCAATATCTTTGCTGTTATGTCTCTGTTGCTCAGGTTATCTGGGCCGCTGATCTTCCCTTGGCACAATTTGTGTATAATAATGCCACCCACTCATTCACTGACTTTTTTCTTTATTGAGCCACCTTGGAGTTACAACCCTTCAAAAGAATTGGCCCCTGCCTTTGACCAGAAGTGCCTGAGGCAGAAGAACATGTGCAGCATACCATAGTACCCAACCCCAGCTTAGAACACTTGACAAAGGCAATCAATTATGACAAGCAGTATACATATTGTAATCGTCTTCCTGCCCATGAAATAAAGGTGGGCTCCTTAGTTATGTTGTATATGCAACATCTGCATGAAGGTTCCCTTTAGGAAGTTTAACAGAAAATGCTGGCCCCCAAGTGTTAGTAGAAGATTTGGGGAATGGTGCTTTCCAATTTACCCTCTAAGATTATTGAAAGCAGCATCCTGTCTTCTACACTTCCCAGTTGTCCCTTTTAAGGAGAAAGATCTTATCATGCCAGAGTAAATCCTGATAGAGGATTCAAAGGAGGATGAAGTTGATCCAATTTTGTTATTACAGAAACTTTGCCGTTTATAGCAGTACTTAAATACCTGTAAGGGATTCCTTCTTATAAAAACAGCTGGGTAAGTGCAAAGAGGTTATGGTCAATGCTGCAAATCAATGGATGCCTTCCACATATCACACCCCCTGAAGCTCTTTGTCCTCCCCCAGAAGGTTGCTGCCTTCCTGGCCATCAAATTTCCTAAAACGAATATGAACTTCACTCTTGCACAAGTTCCTAGTGGTGATGCTACCTCTGTTCAAAAAAGGAAGAATAATTAAAGTCTTGGGTAGCACCTCCTGTGAATCAACTGAGAGGAATATTCCTCTAGGACCAAAAAAGGGCAAAAAGGCTGCTCACCACCTCACCAATCATAATGTCTAGCCCATATAGTAGATGGTAGGTGAGTGACAGCCTACACCCTGAAATTCTTCGCTTTAACCCCTCTTTCCACCACCAAGGAGTTGGTGGAAAGATCTTGGGGGTGTTTCAGGAGGTGGTGGTGGCCAGAAGCCATAGCCAACAGGAATATCGCGTCTCCCCACCTTGCTGAGAGGCATTATCCCCTAGTTTGAGGTTTGCTAAAGGGCTTAATCTGGTATCAAACATAGTCAATTTGTCAAATTGAACTTGGGCTTAAAATAGCCTACCCAACTTCCCACCTTGCCACTAATAAAGGCAAGACCGCCCCAATAGGTTTAAGCGTGCTGAACCCATATGACTCAAAATGTGAATGCCCATACCTGCCCTGGATGTGGGAGCAACCCTCCACCTGTTGAACATATTGCTCTGGCCTACAAAGCATAATTGAGCTAGAAAATCTTTTAGCAAAATTTTGATACCAATAAGCCATTCAGCTTATATCCAAATTTGAAAATGGAAACACCTTGATGTGTTAGTCCACCAGAAAATTATTGTTAAGATTTTTTGCATCAATGCCCCCTCCTCTTATTCCCTACTAATATAACTTATAAGGCAGCAGTCCAACAGGTTTTGCTGTCACTCCATTTTTATTTTCCACTTTCCCTTATTTTTATAATTGAGTTACTTAAGCTATTAATTGATTGTTGAAATAAGAAATTTGTAGCGTTAATTTCCTTGTATTCCAGCTCTGGGATTACCTGGTGGGTGTAGGCATTTCCCTACTCATTTTACACTAGACATTGTTAATGGCTGTACTGGCAGTATTCTGGCTGTAGCTATGGTTAGTAGCTCATCCTAATTAGTAGTGCAGTCTTATTTTATCAGCAAGGTCCATGACAAGTGGGCCACTTTAGCAAAAAGGAGCATCAATCTACTCGTTGACCAAACTTCTAAGATTAATGTGATCATGAATAGGCTCTTTTAAATCTATAGGCTGATAAGGATACTTGTCCCTAAAAGCCAAAGGTTTGGTTTTTGATTTTAGGAATTTTTTAAGGTTCATCTATAGTAATAACAGAAGTGCCTCTTTTTGTGAACATCAGATTATTAGAAATAAGGTTACAATGGGTAAATTTAAACACAGGTAAAAATACATTTAATAAGGTAATGCTGTATGAAAACTAAATACCTCAAGGTATAACCTAATGTTATGTAAAATTTATCATTTTAATAAATCAAAGTCTACAACTTTGCTGTAGTATCAGTTAGTACCTCCATATTTTGCTGAAGGTCTGCCATAGTAATAAGAATATTAATCCATCATGAATTGTAGAGTTTTGATAGTCTAAAACCTCTTGCTCTCAGTTATTGTAATCAGTTTCTTATTTTGACATGCATCTTTTTGCTATAAATCCTTATTATTTAGAGTTGCCTGGTTTGATAGCTGTATCCACAATCCAAACCTTATAAGGTCATTTAGCTTTTAGACTATTAACAAAATCTCAGCCATGCCTGGCGGTGGAATATGATATGTATTTGGAGTTTAAAGAAAAATTGATTTGGTTAAGGCTCCCTAAAATGAAGGCAAAGATTGTATCAGCAATGGTTGTAGACTGTTATGGAAGAATGAGCTAGACTAACACCTAATAAATCTATCTTTGGTGATAACAATAATGAATATAAGTTGAAGGCATTTGAGTAATGGTGGCTGAATTTTAAGGTAGATGGCCAACCACTTATCTGATGGCAGATGGTTAGAGCTCAATTTATATAAAGGTGAGGAAGCAGGGTAAGTCTATAGGAAAATGTTTTAGGAGTTGATACCATATGCTTGGTTAACACCAATTATCAGCAAGCCTCTTCCTGTCTTTCAATTTGAATATGGGACAAAAGGTAGATTTTATCTAAGAAGCATCTAAAGAGTTAAGGCCCCCGTTTAGCAGTGAGGATGGGCTGTTTGGTTGAGGAAAGTGGAATGGCAAGAAGTCCTTACAGACATTCTATAATCTAAAATGTTTACCTTGTCAGAATAACTTTATATTTTCAAAATCAAGTAAAAACCTCAATCAACTTTGGTTCTATCCAGTTGATTTTTTGTTAAAATCAAAAGATTATTCACTTTTTTGGTAGTACATATCTTCTTGTTAGCCTTACTCAAAAAAGGAAGTTTTTAATCTTATGGTACAAATAATAAATGTATATAAATTATATTTTACAGGCTTCTTCTAGTATTGGTTAAGCCATAATATGGAATTTTTCCATTTTTTGTACTATTGTTTATGCCAAATATACTTATTAAGTAATTTTATATTTTATAGCATGCAGTGTGTTCCTAAACCTAATTCCAATAGGGTCCAATACTGAGCTCCAAAGCAGCAAGAAATACACATCTTTTATGCTAGAATTACAAACAAACAAACTTTATGCTATTTAAATTACCAATAAGATAATGACTGATGTGAATAAACAAAAACTTCATCCAGACTATTATTGTATCATTATAAAATAAAAGGCCCAGATCAGGAATTGCCTTGATAAGATGCCAACCAATCAATACCTATTGTGGATTACATAACAGTGTCATTTTACCCATTGACAGTTATTGGTTTTTCACCTAATTAGTGAGCAAGTCTCATTGTGTGAGATTATTCAAATTATTAAAAAACTTAATCCAAATCTTTACATGAGATGTGTCCATCATTTGATGTTTTCCTAAAAATATTTTAGTACTATAAATTCTATAAACTTATTAGTAGATAAAGTAATTTTCATATAGAATTTACTATAGTAAAAGGTGTTAAGTTTAGAAGCTCTGAACCTCCATAAAAGGTAAATTCCAATCCTATACCAATTGAAAACTCAGTTACAAGTAAGTACTTAACCTATTCTTTACTGTCTCAATGCAAATACAAACCCAAACATATATATTAGCTATTAACTAATATTTTAGAGCGCCTATGTTAAATTATTTTTATAATCTAAATTATTATTATGAAAAAATTTTAGAAGCTATCTATGAGTTATTACTTTATAATTTTGTAAAAGCTAAGATAGATTAGTTATTCATTAAAAATGAAACAAACAATTTTTTTATATGACTTATAGTGTAGTGATTTTGAAAAAGCTAACATTTATATATATAGACTTCCATACTATATAAATTTATGCTATAAAAGAAAAGTAATGATATTTAATTAAACTTTTATTAAGTTTTTGATTCTAATTATATATAAATATTAGAAATCTTATTATACCCCTTAAACCTTGTGAAGGGAGGATGGCACAATAGTAGGACCTGAGCCATATAAAGTAATTCCTAGTTTATTTACCCATAAACCCTTGCAATATACAATATGTTTCTATTGGAGTTATATACTAATTTTAAATCAAGATAATGATCAATACTATGGACTATAAGTTTTTCATATGATGCCAGAGCACACAGATATTTTTCTAGGCTTTTTAACTTCTCCTAAAATTTTGCCCCTCTATTATTCAATAAAATTAGTGTGGTATCTATCTCAAAAAGTATCACTCTAAAATAGCTTTAAATAAATTTTGAATGGAGATATAATTATAGAAAATCATGGGCAATATTGCTAGTTAAAATTAAAATATAATAATAAAAGTGAACAAAAGGCTATACTGGGCCTTTTAGCCTAGCTTTTCTGGATTTTGCCAGCTTACTCCTTTAAATGATGTGATATTTCTAGAAGTTGAAGCACCTTTATAAACTATCAAATCAACCAATCACTTACTACTTAGTAAAATAAATATCTTGATATTTACAAAATTGACCACCATGTGGGAAACCAGCAGATTTTTGCTCGCTGGTACATCCTGCCAGCTGGTTTCCACAAAATTTTCTAATAAAATAAAGTTAAATATAAAGTACCAATAAAAAAATTAAACCTGGTAGTCATGGGACTACCAGTAGACATGGAATTCATGGGCAGACTTGTGCTTTGGGAAGGAATGAAGGGTTGGTTAAAAATGTTGTCAAAGCACAAGTACTAATGTTCTCATTAATTGTTTACTTGCTAGCTAGCTGTGCACTCGATCTGAGTCACTTTGGGGGCACACCAAATGACACAGGTATCAGAGATGCAGGCTGCTTAGGTGCTGATGGGGTTGTCAATTTTCAAATGGTTGCCATTGTCTAAGTTTTCAGCCAATTTTTTTGATTTTAGTTCTAAACAATAGGCCTGTTAATGCTCTGCATATAATTTCTAGTTTTTTGGTTTATAATTTTTGGTTCAAGTTTTATCACATTTCTTTAGATCAAGGCATTTCAAAATTTTTTGTTCAAAAGTTGTTAATTTTTTCTAGAAGTGCTTCTGGTACTCAGAATTGGTGTCATTAGAGATTTAGTTCTGAGGATCACAACGCACTTTGTATTTTTGCAATTGGACTTGTAGTTCCCGAGATATTTAAGTTTTAGTGGAGCACTTTAGAATTTTTTGGCGCAAAAACACCCCCACGCAGACAAAGCCTAGAGGCGACTGAAGTTAGTTGTCAAAATTCTCAGTACTATTAATGGAAGGGGGCCGAGTGACTCTATCACCTGACACCTGGTTTTCTGGGATTAGTTGAGCAGTTCATGAGATAGTGATATTCTGAAAGTACATTAAAATATAATGGTCAAACCTTTGTGAAATGTGCGGGTAAGACATTGCATTCTTATAGATTCAATGTCAAAAATTGGATTTTTATGAATTTTATTATAAGTGCAATAAAAGTGAAAATGACCCCCCTCAACATATGACCATTTAGTATTTAAAGTATTTTTCAGATCAAGGGGAACTCAGGGATATGTTCAGAATAGCTTAACCTAATCCAAATTAGGAAATATGCAGGAATAGCATATCACAACTTTGGAACTCACTTCAAGGCAGCGGAATGGAAGAAGAGGAATTTTTTTAGTACTAAATGGTCCCAACCCAAGGGGGGGATTCATCGATGTAAAGAAGAGGAATTTTGATTGGCCAAAACATACCCATGAGGTAACGTTTTCAAGAAATTGAGCCAATCACCGCCTGGTAAATTTCTTGCACCTTGGGGAACCCCCACCAAGCCTATAAAAGGGGGTCCCCACATAGGTGCATCAAAGGACTTTGGGGTGGTAGGGAAAGTTCTTTCCAATAGTAGCCCCAAAATCTGTCATGTAGTCAGATTAATCCAACCATTTGATTTTAAATTTGGTGCCCATAAAGATTTCAAACTAGTGTTACCCAATTAACGGGGTTCCACCAAGAATTGACCAGGGACTTCTGGCCAATTTCTTTGATTTCATCATTTTTATTATTAGTAAATGAGCTCTTAACAACATTGGAAAATTGCAAATGGCTGACATTTCCCCTCTTTGGCTGAATTTGACCCAGGACATTCTTATTCTTCAGCTGTGAGGGCAAATGTCCAACACACCAACCTCTTGGCAAAACCATTTGAACTCTTGAACCAACTAAATATAAAACTGCTGATCTGTAACAATATAATATTTCCATAAAAATATTAAATTTTTACTCTTACATACTAAACTTTTTCTTTATTATTAAAATTATGAGAATATGGTGAATATTTTAGCCATCTGACCTTAGTAAATGTGCAAAATTTCATCAATAGATTATGTCAGGAAGTCGATATATGTCTGATGTGAGATTCCAACACAAACAAGATTGTGAGTTAAAGAAAAGAAAGTAAAAATCAGATTAAAGATATATGATAAAGTTTACATACATGACTAGCTTATATATAAGACCTTGTGATAGTAACAAAATTTTTGGAGCTTTTATCACATAAATTTGAAATAATAGCTCACTGATAAAAACCTATACATGACAAATGGAGTTACCTGGCGTCCCTCAGGTTTATTTTAAGCTCACACTGACATAGCCTAAAGGCTGTTCCAGTACTAATCATAACCCACTCAGAATAACAGCTTTGCAGTTGCTCTCATGGCTGGTAAGCTGGGTATCCTAAATTTACTTAATGATCTACTTAAAACTCTAAATGATTTTTGTCTAGTTTTGGGTGAGAAATTTGAATTATTTGATAATATTCACCAATTCTCACCCACCTGCCCAAATAGTTTGAACTTATCAGACTTGCTTAGTTTCATGTGAGCAATTTGGTGAATTATTAAATAATTGCCAATTCTCACCCACTTGACCAAATATTGAACTTATCAGACTCAATAGTTTCAGATTTGGTATTATTTGCTAATTCTCACCCACTCACCCAAATAAATTAACCTCACAGGATTGAAGGTTTCAGATATCAGTCAGTCAGTACATCAGTCAATCAGTGAATGTTTTTTATTAAGTAGACTAGCTGTACCCAGATACGCATTGCTGTGTCTCAGTATGATTTAATGGAAAATAATGAAAAAATAAAACACACATTTATAATATATTTAATTAGCCAATACTTGTGGTATGTAATATTTCTTGTTGTTCAATTGTCTGTGAGGATATGAGTTTATTGCTTACCTTAGAACATGCAGCATATAATTTTCCATGTGAGAAGCAATACATGTCTATCTCTAAACCACAAAGTTTCAAAGATTGGCCCTGAGCTTTGTTTTATAATAATTGTAAATGTCAATAAAATGGGAATTTTAATCACTTAAAAGGAGTTAGCGTACCCATTGGAATCATAGGAGTGCGAGGAATGAGGACATCCTTACCATTAAAAGTTCCTGTGCAAGATCGTTGCTTCTACGATGTTGCTTATTAATTTTTTACTGAAAGCCGTGTGCCATTGAAAAGCTTTGGCTGGTTGATATTTTTCAATATGATAATTGTACGCCAATTTCCAATCGCAGTATGTGCAGTGGTATCCCTAGCAGATCAAGTGATTTCATAGATTCTGTTTAAATAATTAATCTCTTCATCTGTTTCCACAAAAGTGTCAACGGACTTGTATGTGACTGCCTTGCTTTGAATTTTAGACTGAATAATATTCTTAAGTTTGTAGACAGCTTTGTACTTGTCAGCAAGAATAGCTCATTCACTCAGCCAATCGTGACTATTAGAATTGGTTTTGATATTGGGAAATAGTTTTTAACCAATTCTTCTTTTGACGTCACAAATTGCATAAGTTATGAGGCAATGAAATTTGTCCTGAGGTCAGATCAACTGACACCTTTCTGTTTCCAATTTCCTGAAATTGATGCGAGAATATCTCAGCTGATTGGTAATTTTGCAACTAGACACACATATTTGTAGTTGAGTTCAATGTCTTTACGTGTCATAAAAAATTGGAATATTTCAGGCAAGCATTTAATATTGTCCATTGGTGTCAATAAAGGAATTACTGGTAATGTTTTCCTAAAATCTCCTGCAAGAAGTATTAGTGCATTTTCAAATGATCTGATGTTTCCATGCAAATCTTGCAAGAATTGATCTAGAGCCTCAAGCAATTTTGTTGTGTGCATTGTGCATTCATCTCAAACAACAAGTTTGCATTTCTGAAATGTTTTCCCTTTCCAGATTCTTTGAAAATTTTGCACATGGGAGTTTCAAGGATTTGCATGTTCAATGGCAACTACAAAGTGAAATGAGATGTTTTTTTACCTTGTTCAATGTTGAAGCTATTCTGTATGACGCAAGAGCTAATGCTATGTCATTTTGTGATTAAATTGCTGCCAAAATCATTATAATCAGGAACATTTTACCAGTTTCTCCTGGAGCATCTAAGAAGAAGAATTCATCAACCCTGTTATTGACCGTTTGCATCATTTGATCATAAATGCCTTTTGTCCAACCGTTAGCTTAGGCATATCTGATTGCACATATGACAATAGATCACCCATGTTTTAATTTTGTTCACAGTGCAATTCCACATTGAACAAAGCACAAAAGAGAAGTTTGGTGACGGTATTCCCAATTGATTGAGAACTTTGTCCAGAATTTCTAAGCACAAAATCTCCAATCAGAATTAATGCTTCATTGTAGATTTTTGCTGTGAAATCCATGCTCATATTTGAATTTTCCTCACATACTTGACATATAATATCTTTGGCCATGTGCAATTTATATCTCTCCCATAGATTTGTTGGATATGAAGGAGAGCAGGCAGTCAATATTATTGCAAACAATGCATGAATCTGATTTGTATTTGATGTGTTGCACACGTCATTAAAGCATACATCCCAGTGTCAGTCATTCTCCAATAAATTCAGAGCTTATCATGCACTGTGGAAAATGGCATGTGTAATGCCGTTGACAATTCTCATTTGGTGGAAAGATTTTAACTGGGCACATTTATCAACAGCATGCAAACAATTAAGCATTTAGCTTAATTTGGGATTCACAGTGTACAGTCTGCTTATCATAGTTTTTTTAATAT
This sequence comes from Massospora cicadina, assembly GCA_022478985.1. Classification (NCBI taxonomy): domain Eukaryota; kingdom Fungi; phylum Entomophthoromycota; class Entomophthoromycetes; order Entomophthorales; family Entomophthoraceae; genus Massospora; species Massospora cicadina. The sequence continues at coordinate 91,371 of JAKSZP010005421.1, forward strand.
GCCATCTTGTCCATCGACTTGCTCACCTCATTTGCATCATTTGAATGATTTTCTACTCACATTCCATGTGTAATATGTAGGCACTTCTGAATACAGTAGTGTTTTTGCAAATGCATCATTTTGACATAATGTGAAGAAAGCAGTTGACATTGTATCTGGTGGATTCAGGGCTATTTTTTGCACAATTGCAGCTGTGAAATAAACTATTGTACTTTTTAAAGATGTACTGCTAAGTGGACAACAGCTGAACTTGTTCATAAATGGGAAAAGTAAGAATTTGCCAAACAGTTTCATTGATGATTATGTATCTTCCAACCTGATGTTATGTGTTACATTGATATGATAACCACATTCCTATCACTTCTTTCTGGTTGCACGCCTAAAACTACCATTTCACTGCCTTTATTCACATACTTATAAATGCATTTGACTAGTTTAACAGAGTTGAAGTATTCTACATTTATGGGCGCTTTGTATGTTTATGATAGCAAAGGAAATTATGGAACAACCCACCAGTTGTCTACTTCAATGTCATCGTTTCAAATTTATATGGTTTCTAATTTACCACCATCTTAGGCTGATCTTCTTCTATAGAAAGGATATCCATTTTTCCTGTAACTGTTTTGGATATTATACTTGAGGATATTGCTAAGATCATTTTCTGTCCATCATGCATGATGAATTTCGATTTAGTGCACTTCAGGGTTCATATATCATATTATACATCACAACATCATGAAAATCTTTATCAACATTGACATTGGGTATTTCAGTGCTTATTACATCATCTATTTTGTTTGCAGTAATTTTGTTATAGAGCCAGACTAGTATATATGCGTGTGTCAATTCTCTCTTTTGCCATTCCACTGAGTACATCCATAAGCGCACAGACCCAAACACTTCATGTTTTACCATTAAATTTATCATCAATATCAGCTTCTGTCTTAAACTATGTTCTTTGATGTCATGCCTATCCATTGGCAATAGCCCAAGAAATAAGAGCTGTTGTATATCGCCCAATCTGGATTGCATATGAATGTAATGAATAGGTTTGGACGCCCATAGTGACAAACATATGCAATTGCATCTTGAGCTTACTTGTGCATATGAAGTGGACTGCCTGCATATGAAGATGGCAAAATTTTTAGTCTTCCAACGTTAGTTGCATTGTCATCATTTACAACTGCATCTTTCATATGAACGTATTTTTCAAAATGAATCTTGGTCTGCTTCAAATGAATGGATATCAAAAATATTCTGTTTTGATTTTTACATACATATCTACAATGTATTAGTGAAACAATTGATTGCATTTCAAAATGTGCTTTTCCTTATTCTCTCATTATTAATTTTGTATAAATAATAGTTCATTAAGCTGCATTTATTATTTGTTTCTTTACCACTGACTGGATTTATTAACTTAACTTTGAAGTGATATACATTGGCACCATCCAAAAAATGATTGGATATTACAGTGCATTATACATTGATAAGTTTCTGCAACTTTTGCCAATTGAAAATTTTTCTAATAAAGAACAATATCTCTAGGTTGAAATTAATCTCTAACTATAACAATTACCACTTCATCTATAGTTGGAGCATTGAATCTTTGCACATATTCTCCAGCAGGCATTTTGTCAGCATGAATTTCAGTTTTGTGTGTATCAGAATGTGGCATATCAATTATTGTTTATAAAATGCACTAAATTTTTTTTATGAAGAAGCTCTTGCAGTTGGGAAATGATATACTTTTTATGCTTGTATAAATTTGGCAGTCTGCATTCAATTCATTATTGCCATCACTGATTAAAGACATTTATAGGAAGTTATGTTGACCATCTGGGAACAGAAGCAGGAAGCCAGATTTATGATAAATTTGCCCTTTCATCTTAAAGTTGGCATGAATTGAGCTATTACACTTTCTGCACTGAACAACATCACTTGTAATAATGAGTTATATTTTCTGATCTTAGATAGGAAATGCTTTGATTTGTGTTATATCTGACAATCAAAGTTTTAATGGCTCTGGTGGCTCTCCAAGTTGAGGAATTTTAATTTTTCCAGTGGTGAAACACATTCCTTTCATTTTTCTAGTTAATTTTAGAGCCTTTCAATGCGGAAACACTTCAGATATAGTGCCAATGAGAACATGCTGGCTCAAAATAAAATCATAAGCTGGGTTGTACTGGAATGCAAGGCAATTATACGCGCATGATTGCTGCGCATGGAGTCATGTTTGACGTTTATCTGCTGTTTCTCATTGACATCTTTCAGTTGTATCAGTCTGTCACATTCATTTTATTTAGAACAAAGCAGATCTGAAGATGTAAAATATGATTGCCTTGATTGCAATTGTGCATCCTCATATCTGTCTGCATGTCACTCTACTGCTTACTTGGCATGTATCTGAGCCATTCCTTCTATGTTTACTTTTTTTGCTGATGCTCAATCTTCCTCAGTTTAATTTACAATTACTCATTGAACTGCATATGCTCTGCAAAGATGATGAACTAAGTTTAATCTAAATTTTAAATTTTATTCATGGTGGGCTGACCTGGGGACAATACCGCACCAATTAGGGAAGTGAAGAAAATGGAAAAGGAGGATAAAACCCAGAAAACCTCCATGCGCGGCGTATGATAGGCCAGAAACTCCATGGACCACCTTTGCTATTTGCTATCTTGGTTCGGGGCATAGGCGCGCAAAACCAACACAGTCAAAATTGTCCCCTACCCAAAGTCCATTACTGGGATCAAACTCGGGAGGCAGTGGTAGAGGGTCCATACTCTACCACTGGGGTATCCTCCCTCAAACTAAGTTTAATCTATTTCAAGGCATTATTTTGATAAACTAAATCAGATTGATTGCATTAAAAAAAATAAAGAAGGTATAACAAAAACATTTAAAATTGTAATACATTAAAATAGAAAAAAACATGAACTAAAATAACAATAAAAAACAAAAACACTAACAAAATATTTCAATTCAAATGCAGATCAATTGACATCTCAATTCCAATGCAATGAGATATGAGATATTTTAATCTGCTTGGCTAAATCACTCCAAATAGGTCAATTGCACAATATATATTGAATTCAAATAAAAATTGATTGACAGCTTAATTTTACCAATTGCACTGAAAAATAAGAAAAACAATTAAAAAATGAAATGAACAATAATGAAAAAAGAAAAAAATAAACTACGCACATGAAATGAATGCTATGATAAATGATACAGCTCAATTCGAACACATTGTCACACAAAATAATTAAATATTTCAAAAAGCACGCTGTCTGGAATGAGCAATGTTTAGTAAAGTGTTGCTGTTATGTCCAACAGATGGCGCTGTTTTTTTAAAAAGCATGTTTTACCTGTCATAGGTGTGACATCTATGAGGTGTGGCAGAAAAGTAATGAGACTGATTTTTTACTTACCAAAGTTTTTATTTTTTTAAACATCAATCTTATCCCCTTCAAAGTAGTTCCCTTGGGCAGCTACACATCGATGGAGACGTTGTTCCCACTGTTGGTAGCAGCGCTGGAAGTCTTCAACTGGTATGGTCTGTAGCATGTCCATTACACTCTTTTGGATATTTTCTAAAGTCCCTAAATGCCGTCCTTTGAGGACATTTTTAGTTTAGGAAATAGGAAAAAGTCACAGGGACTGAGGTCAGGTGAATAGGGGGGCTGAGGAAAAACAGGAATGCCTTTTGAGGTCAAAAATTCTGTGACGGAGAGGGCAGTGTGACATGGGGCGTTGTCATGATGGAGCATCCATTTGTCTGCAATGTCTGGTCTCATGCGAATGACCCTTTTTCTGAGCCTTTCAAGGGCGTCTTTATAAAAAACTTGGTTGACAGTTTGTCCTGGAGGAACAAATTCTTTGTGGACTATTCCCCTTCTGTCAAAAAAAACAAATCAGCATTTATTTGATCTTCAATTTGCTCATTTGAGCTTTCTTTGGTTGAGGAGAACTTGCAGTGTGCCACTCCACACTTTGCCTCTTGGTCTCAGTATCATATTGAAAAATCCATGATTCATCACCTGTGATTACACGACTAAAGAAATCTTGCTCATTGGCAATTCTGTCAAGAAGATCAAGACACTTGTTTTTTTGATTGTCCTTCTGCTCAATTGTGAGGTTTGTCAGCACCATTTTGGCACAGACCTTTCACATGTGCAAATGTTCAGTCAAAAACTTGATGAACGGTAAACCTGTTCAAATTTAACTCTTCACTCAACATTCTTAATGTTAATTGACGGTCTGATCTCACAAGAGTGTTCACATGTTTGATGTTTTCATCAGTTTTAGAAGTTGAGGGCCTCCCTGAGCGGTGTTCATCTTCAACATGTTCTCCGCCTTCCAAAAATGATTTGTGCCAGCGAAAGACTTGAGCTCAGGATAAAGAATGTTCCCCATACGCTTGTTTTAACTATTCAAACATCACACTTGCCAATTCTCCAAGTTTAATACAAAATTTAATGGCACAACGTTGCTCCAAATTATGCTGTTCCATTTTGCATGATGCACAACCAAAACACAACTTCACTAATAGCAGTCACAACAATCACATAGTCAATGGAAGGAGTTGAAACTTGCACTGAGAGATGGGAGGGGGCTGATACACGTGCTCTGTCAAGGATAACAGCGCAGCGTTGCCAGATCGCTTGCAGTGTTCCCAGTCTCATTACTTTTCTGCCACACCTCATATAATCTATCTATCTATATATTTAAAAATGAATTTGTTCATTTGTACAAAATCAATGATCTCCTATACCATTCAGTCAATTGCAATGAAATTTTGGTGAGTTATGTGCACATGCCCAGAAAGGCTTATATGTTTTTAGAACAATTTTTTAATAATAAAATAAAAAGATTCATATGTAACAAGTGAAAAACTTATATGTTTTTAATAGTATTCAATATATTGTTGTAACTGAGCAGTTTGGTCTTTGGTTGATTTAAGAGTTATAATGGTTTTCTAAGCGGTTGGTAATTTTAGTCTGATTAATAAGCTTGATAGTTTTAGTAAGTAATTAGTGATTTATTTAAGTCAATAAGTTAATTAATTTTTAAATGGTTGATAATTTTTGGTTGTTTTAATAAGGTTAGTTTAATTTAGAAAGCATTTGGTGATTAATTGATTTGGTAAGTTAGTTGGTTTTAGCTAAGTATTTTAGTGGTTTAACTATAACATAAAAGCTATAATACTCAATTTGGATTGTTTGTTTAGTAAACCTGAGCAATGCTTGGTAATACCACTATTTATCTATATGTAAAATATAATTTAATCATTATAAATCAATTTTTTATCATACCATAGTAACTTTATGTAGCACCACTATTATTTAGTTGATTTAATAGTTTCAGCTGGTTCTAACTATGACTTAGTGGTTGGTTTTTTTTGGTTGAATTGATAGGGCAATTGATTTTGGCTTTGGTTGGTGGATTTTGGTTAAATTGATAAGTTCAATAGGTTTGACTGAATGGTTGGTGGGTATCTAAATAAAAAGCTCAATTTATATTGTTTGTTTATTAAACCTGAGCAATGCCAGGTAATATATTTATCTATCTATGTATCATTTACCATAGTATTCTGTCATGAGTATAGTTTGTTTTTTTTCTTTTTTCATTGTTTCTAATTTCATCTCTTAACTGTTTATTCTCATTTTTCAGTGCAATTGGTCGTGAAATTGAGCTATGTCAATTGATTTTCATTTGAATCCAAATTATAATGTGAAATTGACCTCTTCAGAGTAAATTGTTTGAGCAGATTCAAATATTTTATTTCTCATTATATTGTAATTGAGCTGTGTCAATTAATCTGCATCTAAATTGAAATTTTATATTTTTATATTTTTGTTTTTTCTTTGTTTTTTAGTTCATGTTTTTCTTTTTAATATTTTGCAATTTTATATAATTTTTTATAATTTTCTTTCTTCTTTTTCAGTGTAATCAATCAGCTTTAGTTTATCTATCTATCTATAACTTCTTCTGTCTATTTTCTATATATCTATATAAAATAAAAATGAATCTGTTCATTTGTTTAAAATCAATGATATCATATACCATTAATCTAATTGCAATGAAACTTTGGTGTTAAGGTGCACATGCCCGCAAAGTTTTATATTTAAAATTAACTATTTTCATAGTAAAATAAATAGTTTTATATGTAACTAGTGAAAATACTATATATTTTTGATGGTAGTCAGTAGATCATTATGGTTGAGTAGTTTGATATTAGGTCAATTTGGTAGGTTAAATGGTTTTGCCAAGTGGTTGGTGGTTTTAGGTTGAATAAAAGGCTTGATAATTATAGTAAGCAGTTAGTGATTGGTTGATTTGTATACTAATTGGTTTTGGTAAGTGGTGGCATGGTGGTGGTTTTTGGATGTTTCAATAAATTTAGTTTGGTTTTACCAAGAAGTTGGTGATTGGTCAATTTGATATCTGATGGTTTTAGGTAAGCAGTTGAGTATTTTATCTACTTAATAAAACATATTCACTGACTGACTGATGTACTGAATGTCTGACTGACTGACATACTGACTGTTGGACTGACTGACATCTAGAATTCTTCAAGTCTGATAGATTAAACTATGTAAGCAAGGGGTGAGAATTGGCAAATAATATGAAAATCTGAAACTATCAAATCTGATAGGCTCAATCTACTTGGGTGAGTGGGTGAAAATTGGCAAATAATATAAAATCTGAAACTATCAAGTCTTATAGGTTTAATTTATTTGAGTGTGTGTGAGAGAATTGGCAAATATTATCAAAAAAATTTAAATTGCTCAACTGGTCATGGTTACATGACATAATTGTAGGAACAGACTGTAAGGACAAGGCTGGATGTCAGGAAGCTAAAAAGGTCAAGTTGCAAGGCCTTCCTAACTTGAAACATACCCTGGACCAACGCTGGGTACAGGCAAGCTATGCCAAGGTTGATACTGGGGATGTGCGTGATGCTCAGCCCTGCATTACAGCCAGGATGTTAACACGCACCAGCTACACTAAAAATGAATATGGTTCAATTTTGGTTGCTTGGAGAACGGGGTTTCAAAACCCATTCTATTTACAATATTACAAATGTGGGTAAGATCCAGTTGTAATTTATCACTTGTGTTTGGACTATCTCAAGTTACAATACCATGTTTGATGGTAGTGTGCGCCTATTAGTTCTTTTAGTCTTAGTACCAATCCCACAGATTGATGGCTCTCCCCCATAATTTAATTATGATCCTTAAGACCAACTTTCCTTGTTGGCCAACTTTCTAATAAAATCTCCTGTTAGTTTTAAATTTAATAGTTTCTTGGGAAAAACTGTGTGCAGACTTCTTTGAGGAGGTCTCCAAAAAATTAGCCAATTTTATTTTAACAAAAATAATAATAGTATCTGGCGTACCATTGGGCTGCCCTGGTCCCCTCCAGATCGAGGCTCCCAAACACCCTGGCACCAATCTCCACTTGGTTATGGACTCCCCTTTGAAGTTTAATCAAGTTTTGTTGTTTATTTGCTATCTACTGTTATACAATGCATTGTAAACCCTTGCCCTGGATCCCTTTTGCTCAGGCACCCTCCATGGTGTCTTGTTTCCGGTCTTGTTAACGCCTAGTTCCCTGGCGGTGTTGCTGTGCAGCCCTCACCACCTCTCTGGGAATGAGAGAGTTACAGACAATTTCTTGACATTAGTTGACCAACTGTCTTATTTTATAGGTATTTGACTAGCCATGGGGGGCTTTCTTTATGTGTGAATTGAGGGTGCTGGCCGTTTATCACAGCTACAATGGTGCTCACCACAGCTTTTTGTTTGCTTTTATATTGGTGCATCTTGGCGTTATTCATGCGACTACCAACTGGGAAGTGCCCACCCTTCCTGCTTGTACCTGGCGGACTTGGACCCTTCATAGTTTTGTTGTCACAATTCCCTGACTTTCCCCCAAAATTTATTCTGAAATACAACAGGCACGTGCTTCTCTCTCATTGGGAGATTCTTTTGGTGATAACAAATTGGTTTGTTCTCATCCACCCTTGCATGAGGTGGATTTGCTATATCATCTGTCTTTGGAGGCAGCCAACTGTTTTTGTGGTGTTTTTTACACAGCCACTTTTGTGGAAATCTGTGGAGGGTTTGGAGTATATCCTGGAGCAGCATTTCCCTAACGTGTCATCCATTCAAACGTTCTACAAGTTCTTTTCTCTGCGCCAAGCTGGCCACATATTGAAATTATATTTAGATGAATTTTGTGATAGAGCACAGGCCCTACCTTTGCCTGACGTTGGTAAAACGTCATTTCTCTGTTCCACCTTGGACCTCCCTACAAGAAGCTCACTGGTATGGCAATTGTCCCCTTCCACCTTCAACCAACTGATTGAAGCTCTTTGGGGCGATTTCTCCACCCCACCTGAAAAGGGCCAGGTAATTTGGACTTCATGGTTTCACCTAGGCTGGCCCCTATAAATATGGGCCCAAAATTTGTGCACACCTCTTAAAAAGTAAAAATCTTATCCTTTCACTCCTTTAAGTTCTAAAACTTTAAGGTGATCAGGAGTCCAGTCCCAAGTTTAGATTAAATATCCCAGTCAAATCTGCCATGATGATGTCACCCATGTCAGCCCCTATACGTATGGCATCAACTACTATTGTTTTTTCCTTGAATGGGGCAGAGTTCCCCACCAATTACATTCCTGTTTTGGCGGAGTTTAGGGTCTGTAATGGTCTAGCCCCAATTTAATAGTATGTTTTTAACTAAAATGATTTTTTTCCCTGCACCATGTTCCTATGGTGCAGGCGGGGTCATCAACAAAGGGCGTGGTGGTGATGGCCTTAAAGAATGATGTACAACAGGCCATCAAATTGGGTATGGGGTCTTTAACGCCTGAGTGCATTTTATAATGCAAACTCTTTAATACAAAAAAGCCAAGTATGATCTCTTGTGGCTCTAGTTCAGAACCCATTTCTGTTTACCAGATTACCCCAGAAAATCCATGCTTGACCCTTACCATGATCCGCAGAACACAGGAGGTGGAGAAAAAAGATACTTTCCGAAATATGATAATGTTTTTTGCAATTGCTTAATATATGGTGTAATATGTTACCTCAGTAATGAGAGTGGCCACTATCCCTCCCCTTTTATAGTGCAAAAACATAAATAGAGGCATTCTTATGCCTGATGATAATTATTTTGGGAGGTTTTGGAGTTGTCTGCTTTGAATAAAGATCACTCTGGATATTTTTTGTTGACTGCTACCTTTAATTTCCTTTAAGAAAAATCAGCACAGCTATTTTATTGGATATAAAAGCCTCAGAGAATTTTATTGACCAAGACCTGACTGACTACTCAGAATTTAATTATTTGCCAGGTGGTATGATTAGAGGAGGGTCTTCCCAAGGTATTCCCCTGCTGAAGGTTCTAGGGTTAGTGGATTATTTTTAGTTTTTAATTTTTTTAAGTTTTATTCAGGAGTACATGACTGGAGATGATGCACTCAAGGGATTTGATAGGCGAAAAAATGGGAATATTTGTAAGTGGGCTGTAAACAGAGTGGTTTGATGTTATTCACACAACCTTGGCATCATGCCTTGCTGTGAGTTGCTTTTGGGGGAGACCTCAGTTGCCTTGGGTAAATGGGCTTTCCATAAACATATCCGTTGCACCATGGAAATTGCAAAAATAGTGAAATGGCCCAAGATGCTACTTGCACATGCTGTTTCAGTGGAATGGCATCCCAAAACATTCAGTAGCCAAAGTTTTTGTTTAGACTAAAGTGGAAGTTATTGAAAGTTTTAGCTGGGTCAGACCCTTGTGGGCTTGCAGTGGCGGCGACCCAGTTACTATGGATCGCCCATAACACTAAAACAAAAATTATCTTGTTGTAATAAAGGTCTAGATGCCTTGACCTGGCCTGAAAGAGCCAGTCCTCGCCATTGTGGTTGGGATTTGGGATTGTAGCTGTGCTAAGTGCACCACTTCTTCCCAGATTCTTACCACTGTTTTACATAAAACATACCTGTGGAGCAGTGAATTTCTTCGCTGCACACTGTGCACTGCCTATGCATGGCGTTTGAGTGCTCCCCTGTCCAAAAAGTCGTTTAGCAACTCTCCAATGCAGGGTTTTAATTTTGGGGTGGGGTAGAGGCTTGCTCAATATTCTCCAAGTAATATGGAGTTTAGGAGAGTAACTTATTCCCCAGAAATCCAGTGCTGCGATTGGCTGGATTCTTGGGCCCTCAGAATTTGCATTGGCTGGTGTTGCTGGGTGCCAATCAAGTTTTAGAGTTTTACTTTTGCTCATGGTGCATTTTATGAGGTTCAGGTTTAATGCTTGGTTCTATCTTTAATATTTTAAAATAACAGAGCATCGCCTTGGCCTCAGGCGTTGCGTCCCATGGCCCTACTAACCCTGGGCGTGAACCTCGGTAATTGAATAGGGTGGTTGGGGATCCTGAATTCCTGAGAGCTGGGTTTCTGGCTATTTGGTTCCTTGCTGCTGATGCCCATGGAGGCAGGCTCCCTTCTTGTGAGGTCACAGCACTGATCCATTACATATATATGTTCGCAGAATTGTGTTCAGAGTCTATTAGCCCCATCACGCCTTCAGAAGTTGGCCCCCTTAGACTGGTGATCCTGGCTGGGGGAGCATGAGCCCCATAATCAAGGTTGTAAAATTGATGTAAGTTTTTAAAAAAGTTTTGCTAAAGGCAATAGCATGTGCAGGGTATAAATTTTTGAGAAGAGCATAATGTTGGAAAGGTGACATTTTCCAGCCAGAGATGTCTTCCTGAACTTCCACCTTGCTGCTGTCCTTTGGATATCCTAAAGTAGCTTTCCTTCCACCTCTTGAGTAGCTATACCTGCACTTGTGGCGGGGATCCCTAGGTGTTTGATGGGTTCCTTTGAGTAAGGCATCTGAATGGGGTGGTTGGATAAAGCTGGATTTTTTACATTTCCTCAATTTGCTTGTGTTTGTGACTTTTCTTTTTATCCTCTTATTTTTAGGTCCTGGGCGCTTAGCATCTGATAGCACCAAGGATTGGGATTTGGTTTTGTTGAGTTTGGCTTGGGAAGCTTTTTAAATATAGGCTATTATCTCCTCTACCCTTTTGGAATCCGCATTGGAGGAGACCTACCACACAATCATCTGCAAAGGCCAAAATCTTAAGTGGATTTTTGCCCCTTGCACTCAATGCCAGCTAACCGTTTCTTTATCACCCGTAGGAGAGGGTCAATTGTGAGGTTGTACAAGATAGGTCTAAGCGGGTCCCCTTGACGGATGCCTCTTTATGGTTTGATGGGAGATGGAATAAATGCAGACCCTAGAACTGAGAAAGTGGATAACATCTGATGGTTCGCTATCCATGAGATAAAGGGTTTGGGGAAGCCCAGTTAGTGAAGTATTGCCGCTAAGTATTCAGAGTCAACTGTCATATGCCTTATCTTGGTCTAGAAAGCAGAATGTGCCCTTATATTTTCCTCCTAGTGTGTTTGTTACTTGGTGGATGTTGTCCCAAATGCTCTTCCCTGGGGTGAAACCATGCTGTTGTGGCGCAATGCACTCCATGGCTTTTTCTGAGAGATGATTGGCCATTATCTTTCCCATCATCTTCATATCCACGTTGATTAGAGATATTAGGCGCCAGTTGTTCAGATCAGTACGGTCCCCTTTTTGTGGAGCAGTATGGTATAGGCTTTTGCGCCTCCTGGTATCACCCTCCCCTCTTGCAGACTTGAGTTAAAGAGAGATAGCATGAGCTTCTTTATTACTTCATAGTGTGCTTTATAGTACTCATAGGGGATGCAGTCTGATCCTGGTAACTTGTTGGTAGGGAGCCTCCGTAGAACCTGTGTAGCTCATCCTTCATTATGGGGTCACCAAAGGTTGGCTAAATGCTTGGCGTGGTTGGAAATAGCATTGATTAAGTAGTTCTTAGAAGCTTCCTCTGTTGGGGATGCTGTAAGTCTTGGGGACCAGCCTTTGAAACTGGATAGGGTTCAGCGCCCCTTCCGAATGAAGAGGGGCCCCAAGACTCCAGTGGACCCTCTGTCACAGCTGTGTGACCTCACCCATGTGATAGATGAGCGCTCAGTGACAACTTTCCTCCCCAAAGCCATCCCACTCCCACCCCTTCCCCCTCTTCGATCCTGGTAAGATTGATAGAAGGGGTCTTCAGGGAGATGGCTCACATCAGGGGGCATGGAGAGGGCCCTGAGGCCACCCACTCCCCAGGCAAGCTATGGCCAAAAATTGGGAAAATGGCAATTCCCAATGTCAGAGCCCAGCTGGTAATTTCCAAACTGGGGGGGCCGGTCTGGGCTGGCCTGCTTCAGAAGCCAGATTGGAACATGGCTTGGATTGCAAACCCAGTTCCAAATGGCTCATATCATCAGGTCCAACATTCTAAAATGGATCCAGGAAGTTTGGATTATATGAGCTGCCCAATTTTGGGATTGGCAGAAATTGCAACAAACCCTATCCATGGACCCCTGCCTCCCAAAAAAATCCAGACCGCCCCCAGCCATGCGAACAGGCTGATTTGAGTCATCAGGACCCAGATTGGCAGTATCAATTTGGCTTGGTCCCAAGAAGTTAGAAATTTGCAGAAATTTTCTAAGCTTTTGCCTGAATTGGGAGCCACCTTTTACCCCCCTCCAAGCCAGCCAACCAAATCCCTTTCCCATTCCCCAAATGACCAATCCCCCAATACTTCCCCATGCATATTGCCCCATTTAAAAGGCAACTGGACCCACTGAGGGCAGTTGTCAGTTCATTCTTTTTGTCTTTCATTGAAATAAATCCAATAATATGCCTAGTTTGCCGCAGACTCTGTCTGCCTTAACACAACTTAAAAAACAATTTTATCGATTGATCCAGTAAAGTGCACCATCACCCAAATCCTTTTCCAGATGTTCACCAACTGGATTATCTGGTTGCTTGATCCCACCATGTGGCAGCGGATCATAGACACAATAATCCGTCCCACCCCCAATGGTGAATCCACTGTTCCATCAATTTCCATACATCTGTTAAATGGAGGCCCTTCTATTCATTTGGGCGCCAAGTCTGCTAAAACTGCTCCCCAGTTGGAGCAGCCCCAAGCCATCCCTGACCCGCCGTGCATGGTTTGGCTTACATAGCTGACCCTGCTGCTGTGGGTCCAGCTCACCAGTGGGACCTAGAGCGTCCCCTTTAGGGGAAACTCAGTCTCAGTCCCTCTCCTGGGGCTTACCATACTTCTACCCATATGTCCAATAACGTGGCAGCCTCTGTACTGCCTCCTGCTGGTGTGCAAGCCTTCCAATTGGAATCTGAAGGCAGCAACTGCAAACCCAGGAGGAGTTGTCAGCCCCCTGCCTAAACCGCCCTTGGGGGTTGCCCCCGCAAAGCTCATGGTTACCCCCAATGCAACCATCTTGTTTGCCTTGGGGGCCTTTGGTAAATTACTGAGCGTTTTCTTCCCTCACATTTTCCGTAGATCCCCGCTTTTATTAGTCACCTGGACCGCTATGCCTCTGGCATTCTGGGGCCTCCACTGGGTGCTCGCACACCCTGACTGGGATCCCAATCTAGTTCTTCTTAGCCATATCTTTGATAGCTGCCTTATACAGTTCTGAGTAGTAGGAGTGGGTGAGGTATACTACCTCTTCTGGGTTGCTAGTTGTTTGGCCTTCACATGTTTGGAGCTCAGTGAGACTGGCATTTTTTGACCTCATTCTGTAAATTTGATAGAAAAACATGGATGGTCGGTCCCCCTGAACAACCCATCTGGCGCCTGATTGGAGGGCCTCCATGTGCATTTTGAGTTGTTTGTGTTTCTTGACAGTTAGTGTCTGTTTCACCAAATCTCTAGCCCACTGGTATGAGTAGCCGCTATGGAATGGATATCTTTCCAGATGGTTTAATGTTCTCTGAGCTTTGGAAAGTTCTGCTATTTCCTTTCTTGTGTGACGAGAGGGTGCATGTGCTGGGGCGGATAGAATTTCTTTTTTTAACTTCTACCACTGTTGCCTTAAGGTTACAGATTCAGTGGGTTTGGCTAGTTCATCTACATGTCTTTTTGTCCGATCTTCTACTTGGACCAGATTCACGTTCTTTGGCAGCATCCTTTTCCAACGTTGGTTCTTGGGTGGATCTTACTTTGATTGGATAAAATTTTCACCATTCTGTGGTCTGATAAATGTAGGTCGATTGTTGCAAAATCTTCAGCTTGTGATTCCAAAGACATGGGTATGGGTATCCAATTCAGTCTGTAGGCGCTGATTAGTTGATTGCCTACAATATTTGGCCGCGTCATATTTGGAAAGTATAATTCTGAGAATGGTTTGGCATCTATAAAATCTTTTGATGGCATTAATTTCTGTAATTGGTTCAATCCTATTGGTGGGCTTGTGACATTTGGCCATCTGTCACAAGTTACGTCCAGCCAGCAATTGAAGTCCCCTAAGTAAATCGTTTCTTCTGGAAAGTTCAAGTCAATTAGGTTGCCCAAAAACCCTTCCCATTTGTCCGCTTCAACAGGGGCATATAATGAGGCAGCCTGATATGATTGGTTCCCTCATTTAGAGGCCAGAATTAGAACCCTTCCTTCCAAATGAGAGTGGTAGTTGGTAATTGTGATGGCAGCTGTTGCTTTGACTACAAATCCACAAAAGCTGGTCCAAAATGTTTGTGAAGGAAGAAAGAGCCTGGACCACTCTCTCCTTTCCAGTGGTACACTTGCTCTCCTGCAAGGCAAGCACGTCCACCGGTGAGTTTAGCAGGAGCCCTCGTTTCTTATCCAGGGACTTATTGGATAAGAGTCCTGCTATGTTGAGGGTCCCAATTGTTATAGAGCCCAGCACACCAGCTATGACTGCATGGGGCCAGATTGACCCTGAGTAGCTGCGGTGGCTTTCTTGTGTCTGACCTAGTTATAGGACCCTTCTAAATAGTTTGGGCTGGTGGTTTACTTGATTGCCATTCTGGTGGCCCAGAGTTCCGATTTGGGTTCTCCATGCAGTGAGTACTGTTGTCCTCCATCCCGTTGAGGATTGAAAAACTGTTGTCTTGTAAAATGGGTATTTTTACTGGTTTTTGAATGGGTTGGGCTCCATTGTGTACAGGTAGGAAGTGTGCGTCGTCCATTTCTGATTGGGATGCCCATTGCGCATAAATTTTGTGACTTCTGGGCTGTCTTAGGGGCGGTCATACTAGAGTCTGTGCTTTTGTTGTTGCTTAATGTTGCGCTTAGCTTCCTCCTGAGCTGCTTTTTCCTTCTCCTCCTTCTGCTTCTTTTTCTTGGCCTTCTCCGCCGCCTTTCTGGCCTTCTTTGCTTCTTTACGTTGCTCTGGGGAGACTGGTTGGACCACCTCATAGTTAGCATGTGATCCCTAGAGGTGGACTGTTAATGCTTCCCCCTGATCGATATCCTTCAGACTTTCTTCACACTCAATAAACATTATTCCCTCCCATGTATCCGGACAGACATTGTTTTTATACCTACTTTGTTGCTGCTCGTGCATATGGGTGGCCTTTTTCTGGGCGTACTGAGAAAGGGCGAGACTGATTCCCCTTTGGGTCCAAGATGTGCCTTGAGTGGTATTGTATTGATGTCACCATCAGCATCCATGCTTGGGCGTATCATTGATACAGCCTTGTCTGTAGCCAGGTGGGGCAGGAGGCGGTTTTTCTCCATTTCAAAATAGACTAAATCTCCATATGCACTCAGGCCACTTGTTAGCGCTGTCTCCAGATAGTCCCGCTTTTCAGTGGCTGTGAGTCCTTCTAGTACTACAAACAAGTTTTAATCATCCCAAAAACGGGTGCATGTGATTAGGATATTGGCTGTAATTTATTCAGGCTCCTTGCCTACTCTCAGTTTAGTGTAGGTGACTACAAAATGGGGAAGCTATGGCTGCATCTGCGGCCTCAGTAGTAGCAAAGCCAAGATCTAATGTTCTCATTGTGAGTTTTTCAGTCAAGCTTACAGCTTCTGGGAAGCGTCCTGGGATAGCCTGACATACTGCTTCATATCATTGAGGTTCCTCAACGCCAAAATTAATGCACACACCAAATCTATGAGAGGACTTGGGAAATGCATGGCTGATGTTTCCAGTTTGGTGAAAATCTTGGACCATCTTGAGATAGTCACTGTTTAAGACATATGGTCCTTTTTTGCACTACGGTTATAGTTGAGCAGCTGAACCTTCTGGCCCATGCTGTTCCCCTTCATCGCTGCTGCATAGGTGTGAGTTCAGTGGATTCTGTTGCTTTTTCATCCCCTTATTGGACGGCACAATTAAGACAAGTTGTAATTGTTTAAATAAATTTAATCACCTGTAAACAAAAGTGATGCTTATGAGAAAAAAGTGGTTATTGGATTATTGAGTTGTCAAATATTATTTGGCTGACCACTTCCAAGAAATCAAAAATCTCTTGTACCCCATTATTTTGGGAGTAGTGTGATGGCAAAAGTTTGGCATCAGAACCAAATTGAAAGAAAATACCTTGTCCTTAACTTTGAAGAATGGTCAAAAATTAATTGTCCCCATGTCTGAGGCTAACTATTCTTGGCGATTTTCCTTGATGGCCCAAAGTCAATACATTTAGTATCACTCCGTCGCTGAAGCCTCTCTTTGGAGGTACCCTTACCTTCTTGTTTGGAGGGGCTGGAATTTTTGTTTAATGCGGCTTCAGCCAATGTATTAAATCTCATTCAGAGTTTGATTGCAAGTTCAAAAACACCATTGATCTGGTGTGTATATCTTTTCCCATTTACCCCTTGACTGTACGAGAGGAGCAGCGTTAGATCTGTGTGTCAAGGAGCAGTTAGCTAAAGGCACAATATTTCAGTGTACCTTTCCGTTATGCTCCCCACTTCTCTTTGTGGAGAAAGCTGATGGTACTATGCTCCCATGCATAGATTATTTAAATTTAACCAATATCTCTGTACCAATTTACATCCCATCCCATTGGAATCTAAGATTGCTTGCTATGTGGAGAAGGGAAGAGATTTTTCCAATCTGGATTGCTTAAACGCGTTCATTCAGATACAGATCAAGAAGTGCCAGGAGTGGCTCACTGTGTTCTGAACCATAAAGGGAATTTTCCGGTTTTTGGTTATACCTTTTGGGCTTAAAACGCACCGGCTATTCTTTAATGTCATATAATGCAGCCTTGGGGACATGCTGGGTTATTCGCAGTGGCTTAATGGATGATATTCTTGTGTTTTACTCTGATCAAGAGTTCCATTTAATGCAACTGCATCAAGTGGTGGAGAGTTTAAAGGCATCCAACCTTAAGCTGAAAATCAGTAAGTGTGAGTTCTTTAAGTCCTAGGTCACCTTCCTGGGCAACAACGTGTTTAATCAAGGCCACATGATAATTCTAGACAAGGAGAAGGCGATTTTTGAGTGGCCCACCCCACCTTTGGGAAAGGAATTGAGGATTTTTTGGGGACGTTCACGTTCCTTCAAAAATTCACTCCTTAATCTTTCTGAGGCGGTGGCGCTTTTGTATAAGGCGAGTGGGGCAAAAGTGCTCCAGTGGTCCTCAGTTTTGCAGGATGCCTTCCAAGTGGTAAAGTGCACCTTGCTATCTATATCAATCATTGCCATGTAGATCTTGAAAAAAGGAAAATTGTGTCTTCTGGTGCCTTTAACTTCGCCATAGTGGCTGCCTTGTTAGAAGTGGGCGGAGATGGGATAAAGCATCCATTGGGATATTTTTCCAGGAAGATGTCCTTACTAAATTTAAACTACGCCATTTACAACAAAAATTATTAGCAGTAGTTGAGGCGCTGACCTATTAGCGTCATCATTTGCATGTCTCATCCCTACCATTCCACGTCCATACAGGTCACCATGCCTTATTGTATTACCGCATACCTCATGTCTTGACCCCACAAAAAACCCGCTGGCATGAGACCCTGGACCAATTTATGTTTTCTTATGAGTTTACAAAGGGCCAGGAGAATAATTTAGCAGATGCTTTGAGCTGCAACCCTGCATTAGCTCCCAATCCAAAGGAGGTAGAGGTACACAATACTCATTTGATGATTCCGCCGGGTAAGATTGTGCCTCAACTTCCATCTCCTTTGGCCAATTGGCCAGCTCTTGCTCTACTGGAGAATGCGGAGGTATATGGTATGTTCATAAAGGTGGTCATTCACATCCCTTGCCTCAGAATATATTATGGTCCTCATCAAGAGCAAGTCAAATCAGGAAGTTATCACCAGGGATTGCCACATTTGAGGAAGAGATGGTGTGGTTTCAGGGACGCCTATGGGTTCCCACCAAAACCCTTTTCCTGGAAAGCATCTGGGATTATAATGACAGAATTACTGTTGGACATCCTGGGAAGGCAAAGTTGCTAAAGCAAATGCGCTACACTTATAATTGGAAGGGGTTAGCTGCGCAGATTGCTAAATATTGAAAGGAGTGCCTGTTTTGCAACCAAAAGAAGACAAATTTCCAGCCACTCATGGGGTTGCTGATACCAGTTCAAATGGCTGAAGGCTTTGACTTCCTTATTGGTGGATTTTATTGGAGAGTTACCTGCGTCTGATGGCTATAATGCCATCATGGTAGTGGTAGACCATTTTATAAAAATCACCCGCATTATTCCCTTTAGAACCAAGGTAACCGTGGCTGAGATGGCTAAACTCTTCGTATCTCATGTTTTTGCTCTTCATGGGATTTCTCAGGAGATAATTAGTGAATGTGGTCCCCAGTTTACCTGTGTCTTTTAGAAAGAGTTGTTTAAAACTCTTAAGATTCACCCCTGCTATTCTACTACCTATCACCCCCAATTATATGGGCAGACTGAACAAGTGAACCAGTGCCTAGATTAGTTCATGTGGTTTACACTGCCGCATACCATTATAATTGGGTTTCCCATCTTCCCATGGCACAATTTATCTATAACAACGCCCAACATGCATCCATTGATTGTTCCCCATTTTTTGCCAACTATGGGTTTACCCTGCCTTCAACATGGAGCCCAGCTGTGAATCCAAAGTGGAAGCAGTGGTGGACTTTGCAAAGACTATCAATAAAGTACACCAGGGGTAAACACAAACTTTGATGCAGCAATGCAAGCTTATAAAATAAAATTTGATGGAAAAGGATGGGTAGGCTTTGCATACAAGGAAGGGGATCTCAAGATTCTTGATGCTAGAAACATCCCTATCAAGCAGTAATGAAAAATTTCTGGGACCAAAGAGGATAGGGCCTTACCACAAAGTCAGAAAGGTGGACCACGCCTCATACCAGTTGGATCTCCCCCTCATTCTGGATCTTTGCCATCTTTCATGAAAGTAAGCTGACATTGTTTGAGGGCCCCCCGTTAGAGACTCTGGATGCTTATCTCATTGATGGTGCTTCAGAGTGGTAAGTAGAGGAGATTGTAGCCTCCAGGCATGTAAGAAGATGACATGAGTACCTTATATCCTGGAAGAGGTTTGATGCAGTCTGAGCATTTAGGTACCAGTGTGCTACTGCACTCATGACCAAGATTTGATTGAAGTTTTCCATGAGCGTTTCCCTATTATGAAAGATCCAATTCAAAGCAAACAATCGCCTCCACGAAGCTGGTCCCTGCACACAAGAATTTTCCTTGGCAAAAGCCCCTGGAGGGGGTGGAGCCCCAAAAGAATGAGAGGTAATGTCATTGCTACATGACATAATTGAGGGCACAGACTGTAAAGACAATGCTGGACGTCAGGAGGCCAAAAAGTTTTAGTTGTAAGGCCTTCCTGACTTAAAACATACCCTGTATTAACGCTGGGTACAGGCAAGATATGCCCAGGTTGATACTGGGGATGTGCTTGATGCTCAGCCCTGCATTACAGCCAGGATGTTAACACGCACCAGCTACATTACAAACGAATATGGTTCAATTTTGGTTGCTTGCAGAACGGGGTTTCAAAACCCATTCTACATACAATATTACAAATGTGGGTAGGATCCAGTTGTAATTTATCACTTGTGTTTGAACTATCTCAAGTTACAATACCATGCCTGATGGTAGTATGCGCCTATTGGTTCTTTTATACTTAGCACCAATCCCACAGATTGATGGCTCTCCCCCATAATTTAATTATGAACCTTAAGACCAACTTTCCTTGTTGGTCAACTTTTTAATAAAATATTTTGCTAGTTTTACGTTTTTATGGTTTCTTGGGTGAACCTGTGCGCAGACCTCCTCAAGAAGGTCTCCAACAACATTGACCATTTTATTTTAACCAAAATAGTGCCAGTATCTGGTGTACCATTAAACCACCCTGTCCACTCCATATTGAGGCTCACAAGCACCCTAATAACAATATCCACTTGGGTATGGACTCACCTTTTATAGTTAATCAAGTTTTGTTGTTTATTTGCTATCCACTGTTTACACTGCATTATACACTCTTGCCCTGGGTCCCTGTCATGGTTGGATGACATTATATTAGGAACTGATGCTAGAGATAAGTCTGGGCAACAGGAGGCCTAGAAGGTGAAACTTCAGGCTCTTCCTAACCTGAAACACACCTTAGATCAACGCTGGGTGCAAGCCAAGCATGCCCAGGTTGATACTAATGGGGTGCAAAACGCCCAGGCTCTTGTCTCGGCCCAGGCACTGAAATGAACAGTTTACATTTTAAATGAAGATGGTTCAATTTATTTGGTTGGAGAGCAAGGGTTCGAGTCCTGCTCCAGCTATGAAATTTTAAGCTCAGGTAAAATATGGCTTCAATTGATTACTCAAGTGATGGCACTTTCGGTATATTTTACTAAAATGGACAGAAGCGTCTGTTTATTGGAGCGTCAAGGCTTAGGCGCCCTTCCACAGAACCTGAATTTCCCCAGCCCACTTTAAATATGTTTTTGTGACCAGCATTTCTTGTTGGTTGACTTTCTTTAATAAATTTACCCATTATTTTGCATTTTTTTACAATGGTTCCTTGGGAGAGCCTGGTGGTGGACCTCTTCAAGGAGGTCTCCAACTATGTGGGCCACTACCTATTATCAACATTTACACAAATCTCAGGTGCTTTCTTGGGCCATTTAGGTCCCCTCCAGACTGAGGCACCCAAGTCTACTCGCGCCAAGTTACCCTTGACTATGGACTCCCCATTGGTGTCTATTCAAGTTGGGAGGTTTCTTACTTACATGTTCTCATATGTGGTGCTTTACACCCTCACCTGGGTTACCTTCTGCTCAAGCACCGTTCTAGGTGCCTCATTATCCATCTCTTAACAGCTAGTTCCCTAGCAATGTGGGTTCGCGTCCCACATCACCTTGCTGGGAACAAGAGAGTTACAGACACTCTCTTGACATTAGTTGACCAACCCTTTTATTATATGAGCATATGAATTATCCATGTGGGACTTCCATTATTAGTAAATTGGGTGTGTTGGCCATTTATCACTGCCATGATGGTGCTCACCACAGTTTTCTTGTTAGGTTTTGTATTAATATGTCTCAGCGTTATTTTTGCAACTACCAATTGGGAAGTGTCCACCCTTCCTGCTCGCACCTGGTGGTCTCAGACTTTTCGTGATCATTTTGTCAAAACCCTTTTGGATAGTTTCCCCGCCCCAACCCAGAAGGGGCTAGGTAATTTGGCCGTCATTGGATCAAAACATATAAATATGGGAACCAAAAAGTCGCGCGCGCCTCTCAAAATGAGGGAATCTTATCCTTCTAATCCTTCAACTCCTTCTAAATTTGGAACTGTACAGGGGTATAGCCCTGAGAAGGAAATAAAGGTTTCAGATGATTTCACCGCGATGATGTCACCCATGAACATCCCTATAAATATCGCGTCCTTGACTAGTGATATTTCCTTGAATTGTGAGATGCTTCCCACTGATTTCCTCCCCATCTCAGCGAAAATTGGGAACATCGGAGGGTCCAAACCTGAATTTAACAAAAAAAGGGTTTCTGTTATCATTTTTTCTCCCCAACACATGTCTGAGGTGCATGCTGAGGCATCGATTCAGGGCTTGGGGGTGATGGCCCTGGATAGCGATGCACACCAAACCCTCAGAATAAGTGTGGGTTCATCAGAACCAGAAAACGCATTTTATAATGCAAGCAAAATATCACAAAATGAGCCGTTTATATTTTTATATGGTCTGGATGAGAATTCCATTTCTGTATATCAGATCACTCCTGAGAACCCTCGTTTGACCCCTACCTTGATTAGGGGTTCTCAGGAAGTTGTAAAAGAACTACATTATAAGTATAAAGATGTATATGCACCTGCAGAAGATGTGGTGGGATATGTGGCCTCAGTAGTAAGAGTGGCCCACTATCCCTCCCCCTTCAATTATTCCAAAACATACCCTGATGGCTTTTTGAAATGGAGGAAGAATTTTCGGGTGAAGTGATGGCATTTTCTGCATTGGATAAATCTTATTCTGGATACTTCTTGTTGACTGCTACTCTTACTTCCTCTTACGGAAAGTTTGCACAACTATTTTGGTGGATACTGGTACCTCAAATAATTTTATTGACCAAAACCTCGCTGACTACCTTGAGTTGAGTTACTCACCTGGTGGTATGGTTAGAGGTGGGGCTTCTCAAGGTATCCCCACACTGAACGTCAGAGAGTCAGTCAATTTCCAGGTAGGTTCTTGTCTATTGTCTGACCAGTTTCAAGCTATCAGATACCTCTTGTTTCCCATCATTTTGGGTATTGAGTGGTAGCGGAAGTTTGACGTCATAACTAATTTGAAAGAAAACACTTTATCCTTGTTTTTGACAAACGGTCACCAGTTGATTGTTCCTTTGTCTGAGGATAACGTCCAAGGCAAATTACCCCATTGGCCCAATGTTCCCAGTCCTTATCTTGCCCCTTTGCTGAAGCCCACCGTGGGACTTTCCTTACCTTTTGTTTGGAGGAGTTGGCATCTTCTTTTGATGCAGCTTCAGCTAGTATGCTACCAGAACATTCCAAGTTTGATTGTGAACTTAAACTTACTGTGGATCTGGTGCATATTTCTTCTCCCATATACCCATTGACTGTCCGGGAGGAAGAGGTTTTAGATGTATGTGTGAAGGAGCAGTTGGCCAAAGGTGCCATCTTTCAGCGTACCTCCCCTGTTTGCTCCCACTTCTCTTTGTAGAGAAGGCTGATGGAACTTTACGTCTGTGTGTCAATTATGGAAATTTAAACAATTTGACTGTATCCAACCTCCATCCCATCCCTTTATATTCCAAGATTGCACGCTATGTGGAGAAGACGAAGGTCTTCTCCAAGCTGGACTGCCTCAATGCATTCAATCAAATCTGGATAAAGAAGGGCCAAAAATGGTTAACTGCATTCCGCACCAGAAAAGGAATTTTCCAGTTCTGGGTATTGCCCTTTGGGCTTAAAAATGCCCCTGCCATCTTTCAACGCCGCATTGATGCGGCGTTGGGGGACTTATTGGGGGTATGTGCAGTTGCCTACATGGATGACATTCTGGTGTTTTCCCCCAATCATGAGTCACATGCAGTACACCTTCAACAAGTAGTGGAGAGATTGAGGGCCGCTTGCCTTACCCTCAAGATTAGTAAATGCAAATTTTTAAGTCCCAGGTTACTTTTCTGGGCAACGTCATTTTTGACCAGGGCCATATGATAACTCCAGACAAGGAGAAGGCTATTCGTGAGTGGCCTACCCTCACCTTTGTCAAGGTATTTAAGAGCTTTTTGGGGACGTGTAATTCCTCAAGAAGTTCACACCCAATCTCTCCGAGGTGGCAGCTCCCTTATATAAGGCTAGCGGGGCCAAGGTGCTTCAGTGGTCCCCCATTTTGGAGGATGCTTTCCAAGCGGTGAAGTGCACCTTGTTATACACATCCATCCTTCGCCATGTTGACCCTGCAAAGGAGTTCATTGTGTCCTCAGATGCTTCCAACTTCGCCATTGCAGCTGCCCTGTTACAGGTGGGTGAAGATGGGTCTGAGCATCCCGTAGGATATTTTTCTAGGAAAATGTCTCTGCATGAGTTAAATTACGCCGTATATGACAAGGAGATATTAGCAGTGGTGGAGGCGCTGATTTATTGGCGTCACCACTTATATGGCTCTTTCCAACCATTCTGGGTATGCACTGACCACCATACCCTGTTGTACTACCATGCTCCACATGTTCTAACACCACATCAGACCCGTTGGCATGAGACCCTTGCCCTATTAGCATTTTTCTTTGAGTTCACCAAGGGCAAGGAGAATGGTTTGGCAGATGCTTTGAGCCGCAACCCTGCTTTGGCTCCCAATCCAAAGGAGGTAGAGATTCACAACACCCAGTTGATGATTCCCCTGAGTATGATTCTGCCTCAACTATCTAAGTCCATGGTACAGACGCCAGCGCTCATGCCTCTAAAAATTCAGCAGAATATAGTATGTTTAGAAAGGTAGCTCTTTCTCAGCTGTTATCAGCTGAATATGCTGTTGTTCTCACTAAGAGCGCCCTGAATCAGGAGGACTTATCCAGGGGTTATCACATGAAGGATGAGATGGTGTGGTTTCAGAGCGCTTATGGGTTCCTGCTGGACCACTGCGCCTGGAGATCATCCAGGATTATCATGACGGAATCACTGTTGGTCATCCTGGGAAAGCAAAGACCTTGGAGTTGATATGACGCACTTGCAATTGGAAGGGCTTGCCTGTTCAGGTAGGGCGGTACTGCAAAGAGTTCCTGAGATGCAATCAAATGAAACCCAATTGGCAACCTTTAGCAGGGTTGCTGGTACCAGTCCAAAAGGTTGAAGGGCCCTGGACTTCCCTATCAGTGGATTTCATTGTGGAGCTACCCGTTTCAGATGGGTATGATGCAATCATGGTGGTGGTGGACCGCTTTACAAATTTTCGCCCACTTTATTCCTTGCAGAACAACTATAACTGCTGCTGAAATGGCCAGGCTCTTCGTTGCCCATGTATTTGCGCTTCATGGGGTTCCTCAAGAAATCATCAGTGACCAGGGACCCCAGTTCACCTCCATCTTTTGGGAAAAGTTGTGTAAAACCCTTCAGATCCGCCCCTGCCATTCAACTGCTTATCACCCCAATCAGATGGGCAGACTGAGCGAGTGAACCAATGCTTGGAACAATTTCTGCGTTGTTACACCACCGCAGACCATTCAGATTGGGTTCCTCACCTTCCCATGGCCCAGTTTAGTTACAACAACACTTTGCATTCATCAATCGGTTGTTCACCTTTTTTTGCTAACCATGGCTTTAACCCTGCTTTTAACATGGATCCCGGCTGGGTTCCAAAGTGGAAGTGGTGCTGGACTTTGCTAAGACTCTCAAGAAGGTCCATCAAGGGGTGTCCACAAGTTTGGAGGCGGCTATGCTGGTTTATAAGAAGAATGCTGATGGAAAGCACCAAGTGGGTCCAGCATACAAGTTAGGGGATCTCATGATGCTTGATGCTTGCAACATCCCTATCAAGCAGCCATGCAAAAAACTGGGTACAAAGAGGATTGGTCCTTACCGTGTAGTTAGAAAGGTGGGACATGCCTCATACCAGTTGGATCTTCCCTCCGCATTTCAGATCTTCTCCATCTTTCATGAAAGCAAGTTGACCCTGTTTGAGGGCCCTCCTCCTGTGACCCCTGAGGCTTATCTTGTGGATGGGGCACCAGAATGGGAAGTGGAGGAAATAGTAGCCTCCCGCTGGGCTAAGCGACGCCTTGAGTACTTAGTATCTTGGAAAGGGTTTGACGCAGTAGAGAACAGTTGGGTGCCAGCATGGGATTGTGTACATGCCCAAGACCTGATCAAATAATTTCATAATCATTTCCCTGAGGCTGCAGGATCTCAGCCTAAGTTAGCCGTTGCTGCTATAAAGTTGCCGCCAGCACATAAGAACTTCTCCTTAGCAAACGCCCTGGAGGGGGTGGAGCCCAAGAAGGAGGAGAGGGTAATGTCATGGTTGGATGACATTATAGTAGGAACTGATGTTAGAGATAAGGCTGGGCGACAGGAGGCCCAGAAGGTGAAACTTCAGGCTCTTCCTGACCTGAAACACACCTTATATCACCGCTGGGTGCAAGCCAAGCATGCCCAGGTTGATACTAATGGGGTGCAAAACGCCCAGGCTCTTGTCTCAGCCCAGGCACTGAAATGAATGATTTACATTTTAAACAAAGATGGTTCAATTCGCTTGGTTGGAGAGCAAGGGTTTGAGTCCCACTCCAGCTATGAAATTTTAAGCTCAGGTAAAATATGGCTTCAATCAATTACTCAAGTGAAGGCACTTTTGGTGTATTTTACTAAAACGGATGGAAGCATCTGTTTATTGGAGCGTCAAGGCTTGGGTGCACTTCTGCAGAGCCTGAATTTCCCCAGCCCACTTTAAATATGTTTTTGCGACCAACATTTCTTGTTGGTTGACTTTCTTTAATAAATTTACCCGTTATTTTACATTTTTTTACAATGGTTCCTTGGGCGAACCTGGTGGTGGACCTCTTCAGGGAGGTCTCCAACTATGTGGGCCACTACCTATTATCAACATTTACACAAATCCCAGGTGCTCCCTTGGGCCGCCCAGGTCCCCTCCAGATTGAGGCACCCAAGCTCATGGACGCCAAACTACACTTGATTATGGACTCCCCTCTGGGGTCCACTCAAGCTGTTATGTTCCCAACATACCTGTTCTCATATGTGGTGCTTTACACCCTCACCTGGGTTACCTTCTGCTCAAGCACCGTTCTAGGTGCCTCATTATCCATTCTCTTAACGGCTAGTTCCTTAGCAATGTGGGTTCACGTCCCACATCACCTTGCTGGGAACAAGAGAGTTACAGACACTCTCTTGACAGTCCCTTTTGCTCTGGAACCCTCTGTGGTGTCTTGTTTCAGTCTTGCTAATGACTAGTTCCCTGAAAGTGTGGCTGTGCATCCTGCACCACCTCATTGGAAACAAAAATTTTACAGACACTCTCTTGACACACCTGAAACTAAACAAAAATTAGTATGAGAGTTTTAAGTAGATTATTATGAATTATAAAGCAAATTTAGAATAAATAGCTCACCAGCCATGTTTAACAGTAAAACTGTTTTTTCAAGTGGCTCAAGCGTAGTGCTGGAACAGCTTTTAGGCTATATCAGTGCAAGATCACAAATAAATCTGAGCAATGCTGGGTAACTCTGCTATCTCTATATCTACACAGACAATGGAACAACAAAAAACATTGTATACCCACATGCATCATGATATTAAACATACTAGAAACGTGTGCTTTCTCTTTTCTTTATTTTAGTTTTCCATACTGAGCCACAGAAACGTGTGGCTGGGTACAGCTAGTAAGTGTATAAAAACATATGCATATTCAAATGCACATTGTGTCATAATTTCAAAACATCTGGAGAAGAACTTTTGGAGATTTAAGATTTTTAACAACCAAAATTCTACATTTTTTGTTTATATATATTGGTATCATTGAGCCATTAAGTTACACTATAAATTAGGAAAGATGTATTAAACCCACTTAACTAGCTTTAGCTTTTATGTAAATTGCAATCTATAGTATATATACAAGATACTATTAGCTAAGGTTTTTCTTAAACTACAAAAGCTAGGAATTTGAAACTTGGTATGGAATTCCATTCAGAATTTGTAGTTTCACTAAGAAACAATTTAATTATAGGATATCTTTTAGTATTTTTAATTTCTGAAAATGCAGTTTATTATTCACCTTAATAAATTGAGTATTATAGTATTATTTAAATTTGAGAAAGTACTAAAAATTATTTTTAAAAAAGCAACAACCCTATATTTATGAAATTTGGTATGTATGTGCATCTTGGGTGTTGGAATATCAAGTACACAATGGATTTTTTTAAAATCTTATCATAACAACAAAAATTGCACAAATATATCTAAAATATAAAATACACTACTAATTGAGGTTTCTTTTAAATTACAAAAACTAGAGATTTTTCAATTTTACAAGGGTACTTTTCTCTAAATTTGTAGTTCATTTAAGAGACCATTCATATTCAAGGTTTTTAATATATGAAAAAGCAGTTTAACCTTTACTTTAATAACTTTCTATTATAAAACAATTCAAATAAAAAATGTATATATAAAACTAGATTACAAAACCAACAAACCTAAATTTATGAATTTGCTATGTATATGCTGCTTGAGTTTAGGGTATGGGGTAGTTAAGGGATTCTATACTCAAATTTGCCTACAAAAAATTATAAATCTATATAAGCTATTTATATAAGCTACTTTTTATCAATATCCTAAACCACAGTCCTGAATTTAAAATTTGAAATAAAGGAACTTTTTAGTTATTGATACCTACTAAGAAACCTGATTATAAAATAAATACTTTTTATATTCAACATCTGCTTTTATTAATAATAAATATCTATTATAAAATAATTTTTTACTTGTAAATTATATTAAAAGTATTATTTTACTAAACTAAGAACCTACTACACAAACTTTGGTATGTATATGCCTATTGAGTGATAACATTTCAAGTAGGTATGCTTTTTGAATTTAATTTATAATAAAAATATAAAAAAAGCTTATATCAATATATAAAAGCCAATTTTTTTCTTATGTTTAAATCACATAAGCTAGGAATTTAAGGTTTAATATGGCAGGTATTAGACTATAGGCACCTATTAAATATCATATAGTAAGCTAGATGAAGTACTTTATTCTATAACTGTAACAAACAGGATTAATCCATTTGGTGCATTTTGACTTAGATTCAGATTTTCTGAATTCCAAACCAAATTATTTAAAAGATTTTTGGTTGTTGGTCAGGTTTGGTCGCTGGGCTGTGCCTCACCCTTGCCATTCTTTAGGCTTGCAAGAGCTTAAAGAATGGTGTGGGAGAGTTTCCATGAGAAAGGTGACCTTAAAGGTTGAGCCCATGCAGAACCAAACTTCATTTAAGATTCTCTTTTTTTCTTATCTGGAGTTTCTGCCCCAAGCTGGGCTACTCCTGTGGCTCTAAGGGCACCCTTACCTTGTCTTATGGCAGGCACAATGCATTAAGTTTTTGTTTCATGAACAAAAACTTGGAATTTTGGGGCTTGATCTCCCCCCAATTATCCTGTCTTTTACTTGGTGTGCTTGTGGAACCTAAATTATTGGGATCTGCTATAAAGTGGGTTTTTATTTAATAATAAACAAATAAGGTTAATTCCAGAGCTCACTACCTCACTTAAACCATTTCTCTTTTTCCTCACTTTAAGTTTTCT
This sequence comes from Massospora cicadina, assembly GCA_022478985.1. Taxonomy (NCBI): domain Eukaryota; kingdom Fungi; phylum Entomophthoromycota; class Entomophthoromycetes; order Entomophthorales; family Entomophthoraceae; genus Massospora; species Massospora cicadina. Next base: position 120,555 of record JAKSZP010005421.1, read on the forward strand.
TAAACCTGAGATTTAATTGGTTAGTTGAAGGAGGCACTAACACTTACCTCAAAAGTCTAACCTTGCATTGGATATTCATTTAATGTCTAGCTTGGTGTCAAATTGAAGACAAGATGGCGATCAGAAAATGGGGTTTCCCAACTGTTACATTAGCCAGGTGGTGAGCATTTTTATTGGTAATGTTTCAGCTTGCAGTTTGGGTCTTATTTAACCATTTAATAGGTATGATAGGTTTGCTATGCAAGAGTGGTTAGCTTAACAGGGTACTCCTAATACTAATCTGCTGCAGGTTTAGTCCAGAAAAGGTTCATAATTTATAAATGTTAGGTTAAATATCATTTACTACCCTCTTACATTGTTATTGTTTTATTTAAAAATGATTGAATTGATATTTTATGATAAAAATAAAAAGAAAGATAGGGTAGTTTCCTAGCAGGGTGAAACCTGTTAATACTCTGGTGAAGATTTGGTTTTAACATGTTTGAGACCTATACTATCTAGGTTGAAACATTGTTTCCTCTTATCTCCTATTAATATATTTTATTCTATAAATATTGGATAAAGATATGGTTATTAAAATAAAGGAAGATAAGGTGGTTGCCTATCAGGGTGGTTCCTGCTACCAAGACATATTTACTTTAGAAAACATTTTTTTAAGTAATAAGATCCTAATAAATTTCAGCAGTTGTGGATCTTGAAGTATTTTGAGGGATTTATGCTCTTATAAAGGTTTTCCACTGGGACATAGGCACCTTTATGCTTAGCATTTGGTGCCTTTACTTTTCTTGATTGATCTTGCATGGTAAGTGTAGATCTTTGTACAGATCTGATACCCTGCTATATCCTCTAAAAGTATAGTGGGAGATTATAGGATGAGATAAAAATGCAGAACTCAAGTGACTTTATAAAAAATAATTAATAAAATTATAACCAATATAATATAAAAGCTTTCATTTTAAAGGGATATTTTTTATATAAAAGCACCTAAAAAATCAAGAAGCTTTAGCCCAACTATAGGCTAACAAAGAAAAGCCTTTTAATGAAGGTAGGTTGAAGAGTTAAAGTTAACAGCATTTCTGTGAATAGAATTATAAATAATCATATATCTTAAAATTGATATTATAAGTAATAGTTAGGACTAAAAACAGAATTCTACTCAATGTGAAGTGAGATTTAAAATAAAATGCTACCCAACACAGTGAATATTAAAACCTGTCACCATATATTACTTTACCTGGGGTTCTGCTTCAGCTAATTGGCATAAGGAGTTGGATCAGATGAAGTGTGTTGTGTTTAATTTAACCTCCAACTTAACTCTGTAAGGTTCCGCTTAGCTCCTGACCTTCATCCATCCATCCATTTAAAAAGAGCCAAGCTATTCTCAAAGTATTGATGATTATTTTAACTAGTCAATCATAAATAAATTGGGATTAGTCAATGGTTCACAGGTACAGTACAAGGAGCATCATAAATAGTTCTCAGCTCTGGCATATGAGCAAACCTCGGTTGGTATCAGAGGAAATAGAGTTTTTCCCTATCTGAATCTAGTTTCTAGTAGAAAAATAGGAGTTATGGTATAAGTATAAACGAAGGCTTTTTTTTAGTACTAGATATAAATGAAGGCTTTTAAATGTAGGCTTTGTTGAATTGGGAAGCAAGAGTTTATACTTGCTTCTTATAATATTTCAGAGATATAAAATATATTAGAATCATAAACAAGTTCTGAGAGAAATACATAAGTGTAAAAGTATTTGATACAATCCCTGATTATACTGCTAACTCTGATATAATCTCGGCCTTAGCTTCCTTACAAATTGTATTTATATAATAACAAATGGCATTACCCGGCCTTGCTCAGGTTTATTTATAAGCTCCTATTGATATAGCCTATAGGCTGTGCCAGTGTTACTCTCGAGCCACTCAGACTAACAGTTTTGCTGTTGCCCTCGTGGCTGGTGAGTTGATTATCCTAAATTTACCTGATATCTATTTAAAACTTTAACTGATTTTTGTTTAGTTTCAGGTGAGCAGTTAGGTGAATTATAGATAGCATTTACCAATTCACACCCACTCACCTAAATAGATTGAACCTATCAGACCCAAAAGTTTCAGATTCGATATTGTTTGTCAATTCTCAACCATTTGCCTAAATAGATTGAACCTATCAGACTCAAAAATTTCAAATATCAGTCAGTCATCAGTGAATATGTTTTAAGTAGAAGCAGATTATAGTTATTTGGTTGAATTTATAGGGTCAATGGTTTTGGCTGATTAGTTGTTAGTTAACTAATATAAAATATAAAGCAATCAATTTTACGCATCTGATAAATTATAAACATCTTAGTGAAGCATGGGAATCTGGCTGCTAGTAATATTTATAACCAAACTTTATTCAATTTTAACAAAATCCAGCAGTTGCGATCCCTTTGGTCATACCACACTGTGATATTGATTACCATTAGACCACTACCTTGTATATCCACATCAAACCATAACCAACTTCTAGGCAATTATAGATTTATAGCTTTGTCTTTTAAACTAATTGAAATAGAAAAACCACTCTTTCATTTCACTCCGTAACCATTCAATATTTAAAGTGTTGGAAACAATTTTTTATGGGCGCAGAAAAAAGAGAACACCGTAGGAAAATAGCCGACTCATTAAAGAAAATAAAGCAGGGGGAACTAAGCCTTGTAAGGAATCTGGAGATTGGAAGACAATCTCTTCCCTTTGTTTTTATACATCAAAAAAACTAATTGTTTAAAGAAGCCTGGTTCAAATCGAAACTCCATAACCTCTAAAGTCGATCAAATTTTCTTCTCAAAATGAATTTCATCCTGCTGTCCGAAAGGCAATTAATGATACCCTTTTAAGCCAAGGAAGCCCTATTTCTCAGGCGAAACTCAGACAGAACTTGATTCAGTTTCAGCTAGATAGCGATGATAATTATAATCCTCTATATAATCTTAAAAAGATATCAGCTGCTTTATCTCAAAATGACGAGAAGGTATATTCAATAAATTTTTTGAATTTTTGTTAGCACTGACATCTTTTTTCATAAACTATTTCTAACTTTTAAAGGATTTCTACATCGATAGCATGGAGGCGCAGTTTACTAAACTGAAAAGCCAAAACAGCTTATTAGAAGAAAAACTTAACTTGATTGGAAAAATTACAAGTCTTCAGTCTGAAATCAATGGTCTAATTTCCCTTGTCCAGTGGAATCGTAGAAAGAGGCTTGGCATAGAAAGTTCTAATGATCTTGAAAATGCTTTTGTAATTTATTTTTTTGTAAAAAAATCTTATTTTTAGAGAGCAAATAGCTACAAATCCTTCCTTCAATAACATGGAAATTCCTTTACTATTCCCTTCCGACGAAGAAAAGAGAAAACGTCTTAGCATTATACCCTACGAGGTATTCTCGGGTTCAAATAAAGAGTTTATTGATTTATCGTATTTTAATTTTTAGAGCGAATTATCAACAAAATTAAATCAAATAACTTTTTTGAACATAGAAAAAGAGCTGCTACAAGATGTAGAAGGTAAGTTTTTTTCGTCATCTCAAGAATTTTTCAAGCCTCGGTTGTTAAATATCAACTGACTTGCTCGTGTTTGGGATTTATTTATGAAACAACTTTTCAATCTGAACAACTAAGTTTGGGGAAGCCCAAGATAGTCGATTTGAGGTTCATTTTTCAAACACTAAAAGATAATTGTCTTCAAGCTTGGGTTTCTAAGTAAGTTTTTTATATATATATTTTCTCATTTATAGGTGTGAACTTGCGTGTGATTTAGTTGGTTTTAATCGCCTGCTACCTCTCTTGCTTTCCAAAGTGAAAGAAAGAAAATGCCTTTTTTAAATTTCTCAAAGAAAATTATACCAACTACACCGAAGAGTTTTTATTCGACTCCACATGCATTTTGTCTTCTTCAAGGTAATTTAGCTGTTTAAAGTTATGACTTAATTTGAGCTTTTATTGCAGCTTAAGTTTTTAAATGTTTTCATTATGCTAACTACTTTTAGTAACGATATTCTACAGCTTACCTTGGCCTATCATTTAATGCCATGCTCAACTGGAACCCAAATTAATACAACGATAGATCTTATTCCCAGTAAAATACGGAAAAGTAAGCTGTTTTTACCAAATAAAATTTTTACTTTTGTTGTTTTTTGCAGTTGCTTGAGAAGCTTTTGTCAATTACATACCCTTGGCAGAACATTAACTTTTGCTTAATGCTAGGAAGATATTTTGCATTTAATTATTTTTTTGGTATTAGTATACTTTTGAAATATTTTCCCATTTTAGATGGGTAAGACGCGTAGGTTTTGTTTTTAAATGCTTTTTTATTTGCCATTCATTAATAAAAGTCTTAAGTTACTTTAAATATTTTTATCAGAACGAATATTATTTGTGGATTTGTATTTTTAATAAGACTATGAATTTGTTCTGGTTAATAGTCTTCAAATTTATGGGCTGAGCGCCTTAAAAGCTCTGTATTATCTAAACTTTGGTGTTCTTATGTGATAATTTTTTAGACCTGACTAGTCAGCAAATCTCTGCCATAGAAGAAATACCATCAAAATTTAAGGTTTTGTGCGATATAAAAGGCCTATATGAAGCCCTGGATACAATTATTAGAACTATTTGGGCATGATTTTTTATATAAAGGTACAGCATATAAAAACGCAACGTAATTTTATGTTAACTGCCAATCTACATAAAATATTGTTTGCTTTTTGTTACAATAGCTGAGTTAGTTTAAAGATACTAAATTTGTAGTTTATTTTTTTCTTTATTAGCTAAATATGAAGCAAAATTGAATATCTAAAATCATTTTGTAAGAAATAAATTGTATATCTTAAGATTTGGGAAGATTTATACTTGACATTGCTTTTTTGCAGCTTTATTCTAAATCAGAGAGCGCAAGTTTTTGTGAAATAATAAATGGTGCAGTAGTATATTTTTTGTATATAATATTTTAAATTAAACAGCTAGCAACAATCTACACCTCAGGTAGCAACAAATCCTTTGTTTTAAATAAAACTAAAATACCATTTCTAATAAAAATGCTAATCTTGAGCATTTTACTAATTTAATGTTTTTATGATAGGTTTTTTTCTAGTTTTATCAAAAAGCTGAACCTAATTTAGTATATGTTTTGCTAAATAATTATGTTATTGGATATAAATTTGAGATACAAAATAAGTGAATCCTTAAGAAGTTGTTTTGCTTGCTAATAAGTTGATAACTTTTATTGACATATGCAATTTGTTGGTATTATACTTATGTGAACTATCTGTACAAAACTACATTATACCTGTAAAATACATGGAAAATAATAGTATCTGATGTTAGCCCTTTCAATGATTTGATGCATGTATGCATCCAAAAAATAGGGGTTTATGTAAATCTAAAAGTGCATATGTGCATCCAAAAATAAGGGTTGTGTAAATCTAAAAATGCATATATGCATCCAAAAAATGAGGGTTGTGTAAATCTAAAAATTCATATATGCATCCAAGAAACAGGTTACATATTTTTATTCCAGAGTTTTCTGAATATTTATGTCACAGACAAGGACCAAAACAATTATAAAAAGTGTAAATGATGGCTAAGAAATTTTTGCCATATTTATGAGCTAAGAATAAAGGATTTTTTGAAAATCAGTGAAAGGGTTGACGGATATTAAAATTACAAAATATTTCCTCAGTTTCTCTAAATTTGTTAAAAAGCATATAAATATGGATTTTACGTCTTAACTAAATTAAACATTTTGTCATAGTATACCAGCTTATTTATGTTGCTTAATTTAGTTATAGTAAAAACTTTTATTTCATAATACTTTGAAACATTGTGAAGCACTATCATAATATTATAAGGTAGTCTACTTATATAGTGCCAGGCTCATGTTTTAACTGCTTATATTAAATGTGCTGAGGTCAAGGCTGTCACAAGCTAGTAGTGACTACATTATATAATTAATTATAATCATATAAAAGTAAAAACTCAAGGTGTAGATATTTCTAAACCTACTTACAGTGGTGCAGGATGATAAAAGAAAGGACTGAGATAGTCGTAAAGTATAATTAAAAGAAATTGAAGTTATATAATATTTTTGTATTGTTATAGATTAACTGATAAAATATTAATATTTAACTTTATCAATTATTTTAGTAGGTAAAATATATTAATGATTTTAGTAGGATCATAATATGTCCTATCAAATCACTAACCCAGTAAAAGAGTTTTGTAGCTAAATATCCCTATATGATTTTAATAAAACAGATCAAAAGTTCATAAATGATTAGCTAAGTTACTTGTTTTGTTTTAACTTTATATTATTCACATGCTTTATAGCATCTCATATAGTAACAGGTCATTCATAAGTATCTCTAATCATGTTGCACACAAAAAATTAGAATTTGTATCACAAGTACATCATAAGTATTAATCCTATAAGTTATAGTAATATTTAATAAAAAGTTTAAGTCTTTAAGGTAGATTTAAGATGATCATGTCTTAGTATTAAGAATAATGATCCCAAGAGACTTTTAGATGGCATTCTCAGAGCTCTTGATGAGGATGTCTCAGGAAAAATAACTTTAAGTCTAAGAAGTCAAGTGCTTCTTTGATAGTATATTCCAAGATTAGCATATAATTTTATTATTTATAGCTAAAATCTAGTCCAAGAGCCTCATGCAACAATCAATTAATTTTCTCTTTATAGAATGCACCAACATTACCTATTTCATGAGTATTCAGTTAGGAGTATGTTGGGCTTTTCCTAAGTATGAATAAAAACTCAATTTTTGAGCTTCCAAGCTATCTATTATTTTAATCATCTTCAACTTATATTAATTATTATTTTACAATTAAGATTTGTCAATCCAAAGTCCCATTAATAAGAAACTTTGTGTTATATAGAATCAAACAATTGATAAATAATAAATTTTCAAACAAATAGACTCAGAATAAATAGCCTTCAAAGTGATTACCATCTGATAAGCTGAGGTGCTTCTCTCTATTTCAATTATTATCCTTTTGCTGTAGATAACAAGGCCCTATTTAATCTCTATCTCATCTTATTCCTAACTTATCCTAACCTATAAATACCTTTTACTGTAACTCATTACTTGTATCCTGAAAAAGGTCTGGGATAGTAAATCCCTAATCTGTTCCTAGTTCCATCATTAAATACACCAAAATTTTCTTATATACCTTTTTTTATCCTTTTTCCTAGCACTATTTAAAGTACTATCACTTACCTATTAAATAAAATTAATATCTCTACCAATAATTAGAGTCTCTGTAAAATTCACTCTTAGGACCTCTAAACCAGTCTAGATTAAGTCCCTACTGAATCATCTCTACTGATATTTATATCTATTGTCTTAAAACTATCCCTGCTTTGACTCAGCCAGAAGGACTTATCAACACACTCTTAGAACCTCTGGCCTCTATCTAGATAAAAACCAAATATCAACTCAATCATCTAACCCTAGCAAGCTTTGAAAGACTGGCCTTCAAATAACCTTCTCATTCAAGTCTGATAAATTATAATATGAGGAAGAAGCATGAAAGAGTTTAAATATGATTCCTGAATTAAAAAATCTATATGATATTTGTTCCTGCTTTATAGTTATAACATAAGGACCACCTCCTACTTTCCTAATTTATGTTTAAAGAGTAATCAATTATAACAAAAATAGTAACTTAAAATACTTGTGTTGAGATCCTGATATGACTGGATGATAAGCCCTAAATGGACATAGTGGATTGGCTAGAATCCGCTGACCATGATTTACAGTGTATGAATATTTGTGCGCCTTGGGATGAGGCGATATTGGGCCAGGAAGGATAATAATTGGATCAACTCCAATTAAGGCAATAAGGTGATGTTGACACACAACAAATAATTAGTAGATCACCTCAAACTAAGGTGATAGGGAATTTAAGAATAGTATACTCTGCTAGAGCTAATGAGAATATGGCAGAACTGAATAGTCTAAGCCAAAGAAGCAGTATCAAAGTTGCTGATATATAAGCAAGATGAGATGATTGAAGAGGGATGTTGTTAATAGGAAGAAAGAGAGAGGAGCAGGAAGAGCCTTCTAAATAATATTACATTACATAAAGAAGTGTAATTGAGGGCTAATTGCTCCATTTTTATTATAGTCTTTAAGTTGTTTCAAGTACTGGCAATCCCCATATTGTCCATCCATTACTCAGTGGGAACCAACCCTGTGCAAACCCTTCTGGAAGATCTTGATGATTTCGCCCTAAAATTATAACAGTGGTGCTCATTACAGAGGGCCCATTGAACAACCATAAAAATAAAAATTCTCTAGTTGCCAGCCATATTGCTACAGGCCTTCACAGATGGAGAATCCTCACAGCACGCCGCACCAGCCACATACAACAAAATCAAACTTGTCTTGAATGCGGTGCTCAAGAAACAGGATAAGCTCTTTCAAGAAGTGGAACAACGTAATGAACCAGCTTGACAACATTTTCAGTAAAATGTGGATTCTTGGACAACAAAATAGGCAACTCGCTAATTGCTTGGATGTCACTAATAAATGATTGCATTGCCAGAGTGAAAGTTTGATGGTACCTTCAAGCCCCCTCATTGGAAAGTGGACAAGCGACAAGGAGCTGCTCAGGGAGAATTGTATTATAGAGAATATGACACTGGCATGAGATGCTATATCCAGGAGGGTAGTTCTGGTTATTATTATGTTATAGAGAACTGATTCCCCCAAGTGATGGCTGTACTGCCCACTGAAGAGGCCCACGCCACCCCTGGAGCCACAGTTAGGCCATGCGCTGCTGGGCCTACTAGACCAGCTCCTCATTGAGATACTGCTTATGGGTCTTGACCCATTCCTCAGTATGTTCCAAAGGCTCACAGTTATGAGTGAGAGCAGAAGGGTTGTATTGATAAGATGCCTCTATTAGATCATGATGGGAATATCCACAGCTTCTTTAAAAGTTTTGAGTTTGCAGCAGAAGGAGCCTCATATTGGCGTAAAGCTAAATTGTTAATATCTGCCTTGGATGTTGGGAGTGCCAACCAACTCACCTGCTATCTTCCAAGCAGTACTATTACATACCAAGAAGTGAAGGATACTGTGCTGAAGTTGTTCAGAGGCACCACAAAGATGTCACAGCAGAAGGCTGAATTCTTGACCATTGTGTTCCACCATTATGAGACCCTCACTGCGTTTGCTGACCATCTATGGTGGAAGCCAATATGTTAATTGGGGCGGGGACTTTATCTGAAGCTGATGTGTGCATTGTAATGACCTCCGCTGTGAAGCCATACTGCAGGCTTTACAACGTCATGACTCCAATTTTAGAGGATGACGTACCCCTGCTCAAAATTGCTCACTTTTTGCACCGTCTATCCACTACCTTCCCTCCACCCAATACAGAGCAAAAACATACCTCCTCTGTCACTTGACCTTCTTATTTTGGGGAATTCTCCCATCCTGTTCAGATTCCACCTGGTAACACCTGGCCTTACTATACTTATGTGCCTTACCCTCGGCCAAGTTACCCCAGCAGTTTAACTTCCAATCTGGACAGGCTTATGATAATCATTCACAGCCCAACTACCAACATGGGCCTAATTACGCTGACTGCCTGCAGTCAACCTACTGACCTGGCCCTGGTTACACCAATTGCCAACAAATAAATTTACTGTCCTGGGTCATCTTACAAGAACCAAGGACGCAGACCCAACGGGGTGAATTGCTTTGAATGTACACAACCTGGCCAACTTGCCCAAAGTTGCCACAACTGTTAGGTCCACTACGCACAGCAGGATCAATACTATCAGGGAAAAGATGGAGCAGGGTAGAGACGGGACTCTCTATCTCCGCTATCCAACCCCAAATGTCCCACCTGAACCTATTGTAGTTTATTCAGCGGAAGTCTCTCAGTATGATGATGGGTTTTTATATTAGAAGCTGGTTGGAGGGGTAGACGTACTGACACGGGCACAAGCCAAAGCCACAGCAGAAGAAGGACCTCAGGAGCAACTGAAGCTGATGTCTGTCAAATGTTTGACCAAGCTTCTTCAGATGAGATGTACCTAGCCTCAGATGCACCTTCCCTGAAAGGTGTAAACGGCACCCTCCCAGTAGAAGCTATCACCAAAGAATGCCCCAAAGTCAGTGAGGGGATTATAAGCTTCCTTGGAAAAAGATATCATTTAAATGTTCACGTGATAAACAGTCGAAATTCTTTTTATTCTGAGTGTACATACCGTGCCATTTTTGTAGCAAAAATTGAGCATATACTATGATAGATACGGGTGCCCCAGTCAACATAGTTTCCACCAAGTTGGTGGCAAAGTTGAAGTTAAAGCCTGATTTAGAACACTGAATGGTTTAGGGGACTGCTGGAGCAGAAAGCACGGTCTCTGAGGGAGCGTACAGCGCGCTACCTTTGATGTTTGGGTCAATTGTCGTAGATCTGACAATAGTGTTACCAAACATTAATAAAACCTGTTAATTGGAACTGCTTTCATGTGACACTTTGGGGCAGTTGTTGATATGATGGCGGAGACCTTCATACTTTTGGGCCAGCGGATCCCAATTTACTTTACCTCCAGAGGAGTGCCAAAGGATCCAGTGCACATGGGTCATATCAACCTTGCATAAAGTGATGGGTTATTATGGTTAGCTACCATTGACTAAAGAGCAAGACCTGGGCCCTTCCCCAGCAGATATATGAATATCAAGTGGCTGCTGCTCAGAGCTGCTGGACCTATGTCCATCCCCTCCAAACACCAAGTGATAGTAAACACTGAGTTAGAGGTGGAAGTGCCAGTCAGGCTCTATGGGAGGTCATTGGGCATTATCAGCAATCGTGGCTTGAGCCTCATGTGGCTCCAGACATTATACTTCTGAGACATGGGGAGATCAAGGTTTTACTAGCAAATCTACAATAAGAACCAATGAAAATCCACTGGCATAAAATAGTGGCATATTTACACTTGACCCCAGTTGAGGAGGTCCTTCAGGTTCATGAGTTTGGGTTACTGGATAAATTTGGGTAACCCATCAAGCTGCAGCCTGGCATACTGGCGGTGGTACCACACAAAAATTTAATGGGGTTATCAGAAGAACAAAAGGACCAAGCGATCTTTTATTTCAGAAATATAGGGAGATTTTCGCTGTCAATGACCACAATTTAGGGTGTGCTCAGGGGGTGGTCCATTAATTGGACACTGGGGATCATCCCCCATCAGGTCTCAGCCAATCCGCCAATCTAAGGCAGCTGAGGAAGTAGTGACCAAGGAAATTGAAAAGCTGCTGAAGCAAGGGATTCTTGAACCATCAAAGAGTCTGTGGTCTTTGCCCATTCTAATTGCCAAAAAGAAGGACAGTACCAACTGGGTAGTGATAGACTACTGGAAGCTCAACAGCATCACCAAGAAGGACTCATACCCTTTCCGCGTATTGATGATGCCCTGGATTGGTTGGGAGGAGCTTGCTATTTCTTGGCAATGGCATTGATATTGGGCTACTGGAAAATTGAGTTGTCCATGGCGGAATAGAAGAAATGCGCCATTATTACGTCTAAGGGGCTTTTTAAAATGACCTGTATTCCTCAAGGGCTTTGTAGCGCCCTGGCTACGTTCCAACAGGCGATGGGCACTATCCTTGGCAACTTGAAGCTGTTGTGTGTTCTCATGTACCTCAACGATATCAATGTCTTCTCCTGGACGTTTTTAGAGCACCTTACCCATTTGGAAAAGGTATTCCTCCAGATAGCCACATCCAACATTAAGATTAAGCCCTGAAGATGCCACTTTTTCAAGGACCAGCTGGAGTACCTAGGGTTTGTAGTGGACACAATGGGGCTTAAACCTTAACCAGCCAAGATGGAAGCTACTTGGAAAATGACTTCGCCAAGCAGTAAGTGGGGCATACAAGTATTCTTGGGGATGGTGGGCTACTACCAACGCTTCATCCCTAACTTCAGTTGTATTGGGGGGCCGTTATTTAAGCTACTAAAGAAAAAAATACTGTTTTTGAAAGGACTGAACGCCTTCAGTGCTCCTTTGACACCCTTCAAACAGCGTTGGTCATTGCGCCGGTGCTACACTATCCAAGTTTTGATAAAGAATTCATTGTCCAGACGGATGCATCCCTTTCCGCCGTTAAGACAGTCCTATCCCAAAAAGAGAATGAGGGGGAGGAGCACCCCGCTGCGTACTGCAGTCAGAGTCTGAACTGCCATGAACATAATTATACTGTGACCAAGCAGGAGTGCTTGGCGGTGATCTACACGTATAAGCAGTTTAGGGTGTACTTGCATGGAGTGAAGTTTAAAGTTATAACATATCATGCTTCATTAAGCTGTTTGAAGAATTTCAAGGAGCCTGAAGGGCATCTAGCCCAATGGCCCTCAAACTGCAGGCTTATGACTTCAAGCTCCTCCACTGACATGGAGCAAAACACCAGAACGCCGAATTCTTGTCAAGCAACCAACAGTTGCCATCACAGCGGATCTGAGCAATGTGATGTACAATAAAATGCTCAGCGGGAAATACTATGATAAACCACCTCAAGTTATAAAGGCTAAAATGAGATGTGAGCTAATACTTTTCAGTGGAACAGTGAGTTATACAAACGGATTGGAGACTCTACAGTGAACTTCAGTGACCCTCATCATGGCCTAGCATTATCATGATTGCACATAAGGCAGTTGGACATGGTGGAGTGCATAAGACGTTGGAATTGTTTCACCATCGGTATTATTAGGAAATCATGAACTTCAACATGCTTAAAACCATTTCCTGCTGCCACCAGTGCCAAGTGGAAAAGATGTTCCACCAGAAGACTTCATACCGGTTAGTGAACCTGCATTTTGCTTGGCATACAGTTTCCATTGATGTCATTGGCCCCCTGCCAATAGGAGCTAACTGGTCCAAATGCATCTGGTGGCGATTGACCACTTGACCAGGTAGGTTGAAGCATGGGTGATACATGATTTGGGGGTGGTACAATGGCCAAGTTCATAATGGAATGTATTATCCAGCAACATGGCTGCTCTCAGTTCATCCTCACAAATAATGGAACTAACTTCACTTCCCACATCCTTCCAAAGCTAAATGAGCCAGTGTCCATCCATGGGGTTTTGATGATTCCATATCACCCCAAGTCTGATGGGATGGTTGAGCGAGTTAATGAGACTTTAGTGAAAATATTCCATGTTATAAAATTGGCGTTTCCGTTAAGATATGCCATAAACGAAATTGCGCAGGGTTTGATCCACTGAGCAATAGGACTAATGATATGAGGATCGTTACCCTTGTAACAACAGAAATAAACTTTTATTGATAATATGGAGCACTTTCCCCCACTATACTTTTTAATTTATTATAATAAACACACCTGATTCTTACTGTGTCGTCCACTCTAAAACTATTAACAACCTAACCTCCCTTGATCATCTCATCCCGCTTGTATCATAGCAACTTTGGATGGTATCACTTTCATGGCTTAGTAATTCACTTCGCCGTATCTCATTGGTTCTGCCAATTCTTCATTCGTTCATTTGTTAATTCACAATCACCCAATTCGGCTGATTTCCCAGCAAGCCAATATCATCTCATTTTGAAGCACACTCAAATTAATCATACTCAAAACAACTTGGCGGATTTCATCCATTCTACCATATTGACTTAGGGCTTATCATCCAGTCATATCAGAATCGCAACATTACCCCCTCCTTGACTGGATGATAAGGCTCCTATTGCTTATATGCCCAAAGAAACTTCACATGCACTCAGTTGATGATCCAACTGCTAGTGGGGTCCTTAATAATATACACATCCATACCAGTCTTCTCAATAACTTTGAATGGCCCAATCCAAATACTGGCCAACTTGTGTTTCTGAGCAAACCCATGTTGATTGTGGAATAGATTCATGTCTCCATCTTTGAATTGTGCTAAGCCACTTCGCCATACCTGATCAGCAGCCTGGGTTTTGATTTTCTTGGCTAAGCTGAACAAATACGCTTCAGTTTGTAATTTAATCAGCGTATTCATTAGGGTGGTCAAATAGCGTTGAAGATCCATTCTGCCAGTGTCCTCTACACAAGCATATAGGAGCGCAGGCAAAGTGGGGTGCCATCCATAAAGCAATTAGAATGGAATTTTTCCTGTGGCAGAATGGTAGCTAATGTTGTAGGCAAACACCGCGGTGGAAAGGAGGGTACTCCAATCGGAGGGCCTATCAGCAACCAACTTTTGGAGAATGTTCACCAGGGTCCCATTGACCCGTTTGACCATTCCATTGGACTCAGGGTGATATGGAGTTGTTAGAACCCCGCGGATGGCCATCATTTCGTTGAGTTTGGGAAGTATGTGAGAGGTAAAATTAGTGCCATTGTTGGTAAGGATAAACTGTGGGCAGCCATGACGCTGAATGATGCATTCCATTACAAACTTAGCCACAGTAACTGCGCCCAGATCCCGAATGGCCCTTGCCTCAACCCACCTGGTCAAGTGGTCAATCGCCACCAGGATGTACTTGGATTGGTTAGCTTCCATTGGCAGAGGGCTGATGACATCAATGGAAACTGTATGCCAAGTGAAGTGCAGCTTTACTAACTGATATGAGGTCTTCCGGTGAAATGGCTTTTCCACTTGGCACTGGTGACAGGAGGAGATAGTCTCAAGCACATAAAAGTTCATGCTTTCCCAGTAATACTGAGGTCGCAATAATTCCAACATCTTGCGCACACCACCATGCCCAACTGCCATGTGCGCTCATGATAATGTTAGGCCGCATTGAGGGTCACTGGAAATTCACTATGGAATCACCAATCCACTTGTACAACTCTCCATTCCGCTGGAAAGTATTGGCTCGCATTTCATTCAACACCTTGATGACTTGGGGTGGCTCATCATCATATTTTCTGCTAAGCATTTTATCATACATGATATCGCTCAGATCTTCCATAACAGCAATAGTGGGTAGCCTTGACAAGCAATCAGCATTCTGGTGCTTTGCTCCTGGTTAGTGAAGGATCTCGAAATTGTAAGCCTGTAGTTTAAGGGCCCATAATGCTAGCCGACCCTCAGGCTCCTTAAGGTTCTGCAGCCAGCATAACGAGGCGTGATCCATTACAACTTTAAATTTTACACCATGCAAATATACTCAAAATTGCTTGTATGCATAAATCACTGCTAAGCACTCTCGCTTGGTCACAGTATAATTTTGTTCATGGCTATTCAGACTTTGACTGCAATATGCCACTGGGTGCTCCTCCCCCTCATCATCTTTTTGAGACAGAACTTCCCCCACAGCGGAAAGAGAAGCATCCATCTGTACAATAAATTCCTTTTCAATTTTTTGGGTAACGTAGCACTGCTCAATCAACGCTGTTTGAAGAGTATCAAAGGAGCGTTGACAGTGTTCCATCCATTCAAATGTGGCATTCTTTTTAATAACTCAAACAGAGGACCTCCAATACAACTAAAGTTAGGTATGAAGTGACGATAGTAGCCAACCATCCCTAAAAATACTTGTATATCTCGTTTACTGCTTAGTGTAGTCATCTTCTAAATGGCATCCATCTTATCTGGTTGGGGCCTCAGCCCTGTTGCATCAACTACAAACCTGAGTTACTCTAGCTGATCCTTGAAAAAGTGGCATTTCTGGGGCTTGATTTTGATGTTGGCCTCAGCCAACCGGTGGAATACCTCTTCCAAATGGCTAAGGTGCTCAGAAAAAGCGCGGGAGAAAACGTTGATGTTGTCAAGGTATACAAGAACGCATGTCAGCTTCAAGTTGCTAAGGATAGTGTCCATTGCCCTTTGAAAAGTAGTTGGGGCATTACACAGCCCTTGCGGCATATGTGTCAGTTGAAAAAGTCCTTTTGACATGATAATGGCGTATTTTTCTTTTCTGCCTCAGGTAACTCGATTTGATAATAGCCAGATATTAAATACATTGCAGAGAAGTAAAGAGCTCTCCCTAACTGGTCAACGCATCATCAATCCGTGGCAAAGGGTATGAGTCCTTTTTTGTAATGCTGTTGAGCTTGCGGTAGTCAATCACTACCCAGTTAGTACCATCCTTCTTTTTGACAATTGGGACAGGGGAAGCCCATGGGCTCTTCAATGGTTTGAACAGTCCTTGATCCAACAGTTTATCAATTTTCTGCTGTAACAACTATTTCCGCGGCTCTAGATTGGCGGATTGGCTGAGATCTAATGGGGGGATGATCCCCAGTGTCCACTTGATGGATCACTCTTTGGGCGCACCTCAAATCATTATCATTGACAGCAAAGATCCCTTTTTATATTTAAAATAAGGCTTCCGCTCAATCCTTCTGATCTTCTGATAAATCCATTAAATTTTCATGCAGTACCACTGCCATTACGCTGGGCTGTGTTTTGACGGGAAGACTGAATTCATCCAGTGAGCCAAACTCATAAGTCCCATGGACCTCCTCAACTGGAATAAAATGGAGGAATGCAACTACTTGGTGTCAGCGGATTTGCATTGATTTATCCTGTAGATTCGCTACCAAGACCTTGATCTCCCCATGCCCCGGAAGTATAATGCCAGGGGCCACGTGGGGCTTGAGCTGTGATTGTTGATAGGGCCCAATGACCTCACCATATAGCCCAGCAGGTACTTCCACCTCTAACTCAGTGCTTATTATTGCTTGGTGTACAGAGGGAATAGATATAGGGCCATCGGCTCTAAGCGGTAGACCTTGATATTCATAAATTTGGTGAGGAAGGGCTCGAGTCTTGCTCTTTAGTCAATGATAGTGAACCACAACCACTTCATCACTGTACGCAAGGTTAATGTGACTCATGTGTACCAAATCCTTTGACATTCCACTGGAAGTGAAGTAGATTGGGATCCGCTGCCCCATAATTTCAAATGTCTATGCTGTCATATTGACAACAGCCCCAAAGTGGCGCATAAAAGTGGTTCCAATTAACAGGTCATAGTTTTTGTTTGGTAACACTATAGCTGGAGCTACAATGACAATTGACCCAAACTGCAAGGGTAGCGCGCTGTACGCTCCTTCAGAGACTGTGCTTTCTGCTCCTGCAGTCCCATACACCATATGATGCTCCACGTCAGGCTTTAATGCCAACTTTGACACCAACTTTGTGGATACTATGTTGATTGGGGCACCTGTATCAATTGTTGCATGAACTCAAGTTTTTACTATGACAGTATCACAGTAAGTACACTCAGAGTAAGATGCATCTGATTGTTTTAAGACATGGACATTTAATGGGGTCTTTTTTCAAGGAAGCTCATAATACCCTTCCCCACTTTAGGGTATTTTTTAACAATAGCGTCCACAGGGAGGGCCACGCTGACCCCTGTCAAGATAAGCGCATCAGCTAATGGAACTGGTTCATCAGTAGAAAGTGATCGAACATAAGACAAGCATAGGGCTTTGGCTGTTCCTGAGAGTTTGCTTTCGCCATGTCTGTGAATTGCGTTCATGTCAGCACATTCACCCCTCCAACCAGTTGTTGATATAAGAAGGCGTCATCATACTGAGACACTTCCACTGAAGGTACAGGAATAAGTTCTGGTGGGACGTTTTGGGTCAGAATAGTGGAGGTAGAGAGTCCCATCTCTACTCCGCTCTGACTTTTCCCTGGTGGTACTGCTCCTGCGGTAAGTACTGGGCCCAACGTTTGCAACAACTTCTAGCCAGGTGCCTGGAGCGACCACACGAAAAGCAATTAATCCCATAAGACCTACAACCTTGAAAATTGTAAAAGGAGCCACCCCAAAGGTTGGGCTGGAATTGAACAGTGTAACCTGGCTCCTCCTAATAGGTGAGCTGCTGTTGGCAATTGGATTGGAAGTGAGGCGTGTATTGATGATAAGGCCAGGTGATGATGAATGGATGCTGAACAGGGATGGATAATTCCTCCAGATAAGAAATTCCTGCAGCGGAGGTGCTAGGGTTCCGCTCTATATTGGGTGGAGGGAAGGTAGCGGATAGACAGCGTAGAATTTGGACAAATTTAAGCAAGGGTATGTCAACCTCTAATATGGAGCCAAGGCATTAAAAAGCTCACAATATGGTTTCACAGCAGAGGTCAATGCTATGCATATGTCACATTCAGTTAAATATCCTGCCCCAATTAACACATGGGCTTTGGCTGAAAATTGATCAGCAAATGCAGTGAGGGTCTCTTGTTAAGTTGAAACTTAATGGTTAAAAACTCAATTTTTTGCTTGACATTTTCCCAGTTCCACCAAACAACCACAGCACTGTCTCCTTAACTTCATGGTATGAAATAGAACTAGATGAGAGGTAACAAACGACTTGATCAGCACTCCCAACATCCAAAGAGGAGAGCAATAGTTTCGCCCTCTGTCAATCTGAAGTAACTTCAGTTGCAAACTTAAATTGAAAAAAACCTATGAATATTTCCTTCACAATCAAATGGCGGCAACTGAGTTTTCATTGTATTATTATTGGTCAATGGGCACCCTGTAGTGAGCAACACTGCTAGAAATTTATCGTGCCCGTTGAGATATGCCATAGATGAAATTGTGCAGGGTTAGACCCATTGAGTAACAGGACCAATGATATGAGGATCGTTGCCCTTGTAACAATCAGAAATAAACTTTTATTAATAATATGGAGCACTTGCCCCCACTATACTTTTTAATTTATTATAATAAACACACCTGATTCTTGCTGTGTCGTCCACTCTAAAACTATTAACAACCTAACCTCCCTTGATCATCTCATCCAGCTTATATCATAGCAACTTTGGATGGTATCACTTCCATGGCTTAGTAATTCACTTCGCCGTATCTCATTGGTTCCACCAATTCTTCATTTGTTAATTTTATAATTCACAAAAACCCAATTCAACTGATTTCCCAGCAACCCAATATCATCTCATTTTGAAGCACGCTCAAAGTAATCATACTCAAAACAACTCGGCGGATTTCATCCATTCTACCATATTGACTTAGGGCTTATCATCCAGTCATATTGGAATCGTGACATTCCATAAACTGGTAGTGGATTGACCTTCATATTGGAGTTCCCTCTTTTCCACCGCCATATTCTCTTATAAAATTAGCTACCATTCTGCTACAAGGAAGAGTCCCTTTCAATTACTATATGGATGACACCCTGCTCTTCTGGCATTGCTCTATGCTTACATAGAAGGTACTGGCGGAATAAGTCCCAACATTACTTGAATAATCTAGAGGACACATTAATCAAGTTGAAAACCAAAGAATACTCCTTCAGTTTGGCTAAAAAATAAGGAATCAGGATGTTGACTGGGAATGGTGTAGTGGGTTAGCTCAGTTAAAGGATGGAGAGCTGGTTCTATTCCATGACCAGCACAGGTTTGGTCAGAAAGCAAAACTTGGACAGCATCTGGATTGTTACGTTTTAAATTATTGAGAAAACATGTGTCAACGCTTATATTATCAAGGACACCGCAAGCAGTTGGATTATTAACTGAGTGCATGCAAAGTTCCTCTGAGTGTATAAACGATAGGATACTTATTGTCCAGTCAAGGGGGTTTCAGGATTTTTCATTTATTGGGGGAAGCCCAGACTAGGGGTCATGACCCACCTACAGGCGGATGTTGGATTGGGCTCCCCATTAACTTAAGGTAAGCCTAATCTGAAGTATTGGGGATTGACCCTGATAATTAATTTAGTAGTAAATTCAGCACCAGCGACTAATGCTGAGGATGCTGAACAATCAATTGGGCCTCAGGGAATCACCATCTGACGTTGAACCAATCAAGTTACCCTTTTGGGAGCACCTTTGACTAATGCCAAGGATGCTCCCACTCCCCATGTATTATTTTATTTTCCCTCAGCTTCAGCAATCAATAACAAATCCACCCATTCCCAATCCATCAAGGTTCTATAAATACCTTGAGGATCATTTTAATAAACCACCATTTCTCATCTATCTCTTTTCCATTTTTAGCTATACTTTAGGCCTAATGCCTATTAACTCAGTGGGGGATTTGGGGCCCTGATTAATAGGGCTGGGTTGGAGTTCCTCCCCCAAAGTCCTGACAGTGGTGCTCACTACAGGGGCCCTGAGTTCTCAGAGAGAGCTAAAGTGGAAGGAGGAGGTGCCGTCCCTGTCCTCTGACCCAAGAGGGAAAGCCAGAAGGGAGGCTAATGCCCCAAAACTAGCCTGAGCAACCAAGCCCAGGTTACTGGGTGTCATCCCAGATGCTAGCTCTTATGCTGATGCCAGCCCAAGCACCAATGTCAGGTATCAACCCCAATGCTGGGACCTCCTCCTGATGCTGGCCTCAGCGCCAATGCTGGGTGTCAACCCTGATGCTGGGACCTCCTCCCAATGCCAGCCCCCACACCAATGCCAGCCCCAGTACTGATGCTAGGTGCCAATCCTGATGCTGGCTCCAGCACCAATGCCGGCTCTTATGCCAATGCTGGGGCCACTCCCCAATGACACTTTCCAGATCCTGCCATTAAGGCTGCGCCAGCTACCTTGGGCCGTTCCTCCCTGCTGCCTGGATCTAGTGCCTCCACCTCAGCTTTGACCCCTAGTCAAGGCTTAAAGGGGCTCTGTTGGGATTTTCCCTTTATTAGGGGAAGCCCCTGACTAGGGTCTGCGACCTACCTACAGTCAGATGCTGGATTGGGCTCCCCATTAACTAGGGGTAAGCCAAATCTGAAGTATTGGGGATTGACCCTGATAATTAATTTAGTAGTAAATTCAGCACTGGCAACTAATGCTGAGGATGAAAACAAGCAATTGGGCCTCAGGGAATCACCATCTGACGTTGACCCAATTAAGTTACCCTTTTGTGAGCACCTTTAGCTAATGCCAAGGATGCTCCCACTCCCCATGTATTATTTTATTTTACCTCAGCTTCAGCAATCAATGACAAATCCACCCATTCACAATCCATCAAGGTTCTATAAATACCCTAAGTATCATTTTAATAAAACACCAGTTCTCACCTATCTCTTTTCCTTTTTTAGATTTACTTTGGGCCTTAATGGACTATTAACTCGCTGGGGGCTTTGAGGCCCTGATTAGTAGGGGCCAGGTTGGAGTTCCTCCCCTGAAGTCCTGACAGGGGGTAATGTTGAGACCCTGATATGACTAGACAATAAGCCCTAAATAGCCATGGCGGATTAGTTAGAATCCACCAATCATGATTTGCAGTGTACAAATACTTAAGCGCCTTGGGATACAGCAATATTGAGTCAGGAAGGATATTTATTGAATCGCCTCCAAATAAGGCACATTGACATATGACAAATAATTAGCAGTTCACCTCAAACTAAGGCAATAGGGAAGTTAAGAATAGTATACTCTGCTTGAGCCAATGAGAATATGGCAGAACTGAATAATCTAAGACAAAGGAGCGGTATCAACTAAAGTCACTGATATATAAGCAAGGTGAGACGATTGAAGATGGAGGTTGTTAATAGGAAGAAAGAAAGCGGAGCAGGAAGAACCTGATAAATAATATTATAATAAATAAAGAAGTGTGGTAAGGGCTAATTGCTCCATTTTTATTAAGGTTTTTAAGTTGTTTCAAGGACTGGCAATCCCATATCATCCATCCATTGCTCTGTGGGAACCAGCTATGTGCAAACCCTTCCAGCGGATCTCAACAATTTCGCCCAAAATTATAATGAATTGATAAGAAAGCAGTAGTTATCATGTTAAGTTAGATGTTTGGCTTTTTAACTGTACAACCTGTTTCTTTGCTTCATCTTAAAATTTTATAAATTGTTGTGCTATTATGTTTTATCCTAATATTTCATTAGGTATACTTTATTCTATCTATGGAGCCTGCAGGGCAAGTATCACAATTTATAAACATATTTGGCTTAAATGGGAACATATTGTAATATAATGATTACTTATTTAATGGTAATTTGAGAGCACTAGAAGGAAAAAGCCCCAATTAAGAGGATTAAAGGTCACTAATCATAGACAATAATGTTATTATCCCATATTTCTTCTCTAGAATTACATGTGCCTTAGAAATGAATATTGGTACAAAAGTTTGTTTAGTTTTTATCCTTGTAGCTAGCATAGTATATATATATATATACATACAAAAATCTATCTTTACTATACTAAAATAGTTGCTTGTAAGGGGAGGATACCCCAGTGGTAGAATATGGACCATCTACCACTGCCTCCCCGAGTTCAATTCTGGTACAGGAACTTTGGGTAGGGGACAACTATGACTGTGTTTGCGTTGCGCACCAATGCCCCAAACTGAGATAGCAAAAGCAAAGGCGGTCCATGGAGTTCCTGGCCTATCATACGCCACGCATGGAGGTTTTCTGGGGTTTATCCCCCTTTCCCATTCATTAAATTTCCCCTTAATCAGTGCGGTATCATCCCCAGGTTGGCCCACCTTGATTAAAACATAAGTATTTTTGCTTGTTGGAACTCTTGTATGTAAATTAACTAATTTAGAAAAGTAATAGTATCTTCATAAAATTGGAAAGACAATAATACATCTTAATTGCAATGTAATCTATTTTCCATAATAAAATTATTTTATCTAATTTACTTATTGATTGCTATTATGGTAACCAATCAAGAGAGTATTCTTGCTTAGTGGTAGACTTGACCATATAGAATCATCAGGGATTAATAATTTAGCTTAAGAGCAATCAAAGATATTAAAAATTCTCATATAGAAGCCTGTAGTAAGATGAAAGAAATCAAATTAACCTGATATTGTTGATTCCAGAAATACCAAATAATTAGCAAATTTATGGGTCAAAGAAAAGAGATATAAAAATTCAATAGTAAAACCAAGTACTGAATTGATCTGACCTATACAGATAGTTTCAGACACTTTGACCAAAGTATCTGATATGGAGCAGATCATTATAAGTTCTCATAGATCAATTTATATATAAAATCCATGCAGGTAAAGATAATTTCATTACCCTAGTTTAGAATTTTTGCCCACCTTACCCAGCTTCATTGATTCTGATTCATCTGCTTAACTGCTAGGGGATTCATCCCACTAGTGGATGTTGGAGTTAACAACTGTATATATGATAACTAATGTTTGGAAAAATATTTTTAGAAAAAATTTATTAATCCGCCAGATTACAATCCATCAGATAGATAAGTGTTTTCTCAGGGATTTCAAGAAAATAAACAAGTGATTAGGGAGTCAATATCATTACCAATAACTTAATTAACTTTTAGGATTTGGCCAGGTTTAGTTGCCAATCAACTAAGGGGTTTATGGGTTGCTGGTGAGTAATGCCACCTGTGATACAGCAACTTCTAATTACGCTTTTATGGATTGCAACTTGCTGTTTATGGGTAAGAGTCCCATTACCTAAGAAGGTTGTTACCAAATAAAGATAATTTGATGGGAGTTGAGCAAAAATATTGGGACAAGTTCTTTATTTCACCTCAGAAGAGGTTGAGGTTGAATAGGGGAGAGAACCTAATTATTCAATGAGGAAGATCATCATTTCATGTGACCCTAGAGGATTAATTCATCAGCAACAGACGCTATTCCCAATTGGGGCACCAACCAAAGAGCTGTGCGCTAGTTTTTCCTATAAATAACCTTGATATTATATAATAAAGCAGATAAAATAAAAAAACAAATACTTTTTATAATTAGATTGTTTTTGCTCTTGTGATTAGAGTTGTTGGAATGACCAGAAGATCCTTTGTTTATATTTTTGATATCTCTGCGGACTCTGCATGATGAGAAGGAAGAAGACCCTCTGAACCTTATCCTAGGTTAAGTTCTATCAGAAAAAATAGGGAATAAGTCCCTACCAAATTTCCAGAATATCATCAAGATTAGGACAAGCACCAGGTTGGCGTTGGAACTAATAACTATCTTGGCTAAAATAAGTTCACCTAGAGCAGTATTCTTCATAACACTACTGACCATTATAATATATTATCAACAAGTCAAACAACGCACATACAAGAACCTGTGCAATTGAACAAGGGAGCTGAAGCGAGCTATTATTCAGAATAAGGAAACAATTCCCAAACATTTTACAATCAATGCTCAGTTGAGTAGCCACCAGCTTGAAGATTAATAATTGGTGATCAATCAAGTCACTAACAGCTCCCAATTTTAGCGATTGGTGCTAACTACAGGGTTAGTTAAGTTTAGCTGAATTTAACAAGAAGAGCATATCAAACAAGTTTTATAAGCTAAAACTAAGCAATCTTTGGACGGAGCTCAAAACTGTCAACAAGAATGCACTCAACTCGGCGTTACAGGATGAAGTCAATAAATTGAAAGAATGGGTGACAAATTCTGAGGAAGAGGTCAAACAAATGGGGAAAATCAACAACGACCTCTATGGAAAAGTCAACACCTTGAAGCGCAAGGAGGGTAAAATAATCAAAAAATTGTTTCAGAGGATTTAGTGAAGATGGACTGAGAATGCATATGCCAGCTTACTGAAAAACTAGTGTGACAATTGAAGCATGTTGAAAAGCAGTTGACTATAAATGCGATTGTGCACAAATGGAGGCGTAAGAAGCCAATAACAAAATTCCTGAAACTCTAGTTGGATAGAATAACCCACCAAGAAATATGTCTGTTTCATTTGGAGCAATTTTAAAATGACTCCCAAAGTTACTCTCCTGGTCAATAGATTCAATGGGCATGATTACCTGCTAGCAGAGCCGCGGATGAATTTTTAAGTACATTAAAATTACCTACGTTCCATTAGGATATCACCCTGCATTTTTCAATTATTTGGAAGACGATGTTCAGTTTCAGTGACCAACAAAAGGCAGTAACTTTCATGAACTTCCTAAACACTAATTGTCAGAATCTGGTGTTACCCCATCTGGTTGGGGACAATTGGTTTTATAATGAGGCCAAGCAAGCCATTATGCTAGAATTTAGAGGCCCTACGCGGATGTCTAGCCACAATCAAGAATTTATGGGGATTCAATTTCAAAAAAGATGAGACCCTAGTAGCTTTTGCAGACGAATTCTACCAGGATTTGCAGAGCCTAGCTGGTGAAAAAGTGCTAACAGAATTTTATGCGCAAATTGCAATGCAAGTGTCATTATGTCCCTATCATGATTTGCACCAAACCATGGCTTCAGCATTAGTGATAAAAATGTCCACATCTCAAATGGTGGATCATTTGAAGATGTTGGGAACCACTTTTGAAGCCCCAAACTGAGCATCTAAAATGATCCAGACTTGAGCCCAAAATACTGTTAATTTGTTGAGATGAATAAGGAGCAAACCAATTGAGTCATGTCAGAAAACAAGCCTGAAGTATAGAAATGAGCAGACAAGAAGCAGATATGTTGCCACCATTGTGATAAACCTGGACATGTAGCTTCACAGTGTTTGAAAAAGAAGTAAAAAAGGAGCAGGTCACCTTAGCCCAGGTGAAGGAGAAGGAATCAGTCAGGAGTTGGGAAAAGTTCCTGCAGTTTAGAGACATAAAAATATGACACTGCGGTTAAACCTGTTCCTCCTAATATTATGAATAACAATATAGACATTTCTGATCTCTTTGTAGATGATGAAACAACTGACCTACTATATCATGTTGTTAACATGGACGTAAATGCAATTAGTTAAGCCAAAATGAAGGGAATTGACCCCAAATTTGTGAAGGAAGTGGCTCAACTGTATGCTCATCAGCAAGCGGACAAGATTTAATATGCTTAGAACCAGGTGGAATTACTCAAGGTGACTTTAGATGAGGCAAACGTATCCGTTCCAATTAGCGCAATCAAGGAACATTTCCCTGATCTATCCATACAACTTTTTTATCCTTTCAATTTGGCAAATAACACCACCATTAACCCAGTAAATAGCCTATTACAATTTTCTGAGTGTATCTATGTTTATCATAATTAAATGAGTGAGTGTGAGGGCAATCATTGACAGTGGAGCGCCCATCAACATTGTTTTGACCAAATTTGGTAAAAAAATGAAGATTTCACCAGACGTCAAACACTGGAAGGATTACAGAACAGCTGGACAAGATATGACAACATCCTCTAGAGCCTACAGTGCACTGCCAATCCATTTTGGTTCACTTGTGGTATCAGCTCCTGTCATTATGTTATCAAGCCGATATTATGATATACAAATTAAAATAAGGGTTCCTTAGAAAATATTAAGTGAAATGTAATTTTGAGGATATATCCTGACTTTCTCTGGGGCAAACCTTGCCCTTGGTATATTAGTGGGAAGAAAACTGCCAAAGACTAAGAAGAACATCTTTTTAAACTTGATTTACAATAATGGCATTATTCCCATCCAGTACAAGTTGGTTGGGCGAAATAGAGAAATGCCAAAGGAGATCCTAGAAAATTGTGGGATACCCTTGAGAACAAAAAAGATGAATACTATACTGCCTGGGATGCAATAAATTATTAAAATAGGGTTGACGCTTGAAATCCTAAAGCAATCATATGGAGAAATCATTGGCCCATGAAGGAAATCAAGAAACAAACCTTGGGTAGCACCAAGGATAATTATGCCAGGACATAGAGAAAGAAACGTGCTACTGGCTAATCTGGGAAAAAACTGATGAAGAAAACAAAAAATCAAGTCATCACATTTCTGCATCTAATCCCAATGCCAGAGATCAGCAAATATCATGATTTCAGAGTGCTAACTGAAATGGGATTTCTAGAAGAAATTGCTGAAATTTCAACGTTTTAGTAGATTAGGAGAAGCTGGCTAATTTATCCAAACAGTAGCAAAAAGATGCGCTCTGATTATTTGAGAAGTATTGTGTCAGGAAAACAGCATGTAAGAACTAGACTGGCCTGCCAGCCTAGGTGCCAGAGCACCCAAATGGCAAACCAGAATGCCAAAGGCACTGCTGCTGGTATGATGGATATGAAACTGGAAAGGAGTTTCACAAATAACTGCCGGTGAGCCAGAATCTCATACAGGCACAGAATAGAATACCAGACGAACACATCCTTTAATCCTGAGGGGTATGAGAATGTCAGCAGATAGGGTGGTTCATTTTTCAACATAAAAAGCCGAATTTGATAAAAGGTTTTTAATGGAAAATTAAGAAAGAAAAATTGACCAACAATTTTCTCAGTGCAATGCAACTGATTAAATAGTGGTTGATTGATGGGGAAACAAGCTGGGATTGGGTCCCTCAAGTTTGACCTAACCAGCGAATTATTTTGGGCATGGGGGCAGATAAGTTCACTGGGAACTGACACAAAGAATTCGGTGGTAGGCCAAGTCACTATCAATTCAACCTCAAATGCTCAAACCAAAACTCGACTGCATTTCTGATGGTTGGCATGATGGCATCTAACCTGATGAGCAATGGGAATCCCCAAGGCCACCCCATGTAGGGATGGTCCCGTTTGGTTGGAAACAGGTTCAGGATGCCCAACCTGCCCATGCCTGGTCACTGGGTCATTCTTTTAGTTAAAAGTGTTGCATTGGCCACAACGCCTGATTGACTGGAAGGCAGCTTCAAATTATTGTTAATGGTGTTTGATGCTGCTACCTGCGCGTTGGGGATCATACATGACAACTTTGGAAGGGGGTTGTTTTTGATGATCGAGGTGTTGACCAAGTCAAAACTGTCAGCGATTCCAGCCAATGAGTCAAACTTCATTCCTTTCTGACTATGTGGATCCTGATTTTTGGGCTCATTTCTACTCATTTTCAGACTGATTAACTTAATTTCGGCAATTTCAGTGCAAGCTTCCTTATCAGGCATACCAGTTCTGGAGAGAAAATTGCAGGCAACGGGGGAGGGGCTCAAAGAGGGAGGGCTGTTACCCAGTGCTCGTCTACCATATGGGAGATATTGCCCTGGGTGATGAGAGGGACCACCACCCTCTTTGGAGCCTTTTTGTTTGGAAATGGAAAGGGAGCCCAGTTGACACACAGGGGACGTTCCACTGTACTTACATATTGGGAGATATTCACCCAATATGACCATCACTTGGGATGCACAAAGAATGTGATCCACAAGTTCATTACTGGGGAATACTCGCCAATAAGGATGAGAGCTGTTTGAAAGTCTAGAGCTGCTTAAGATGTGACCAACAAATTAATCAGCAAGCTAGTTGAGCATGGGCTCCTCGTTCCATAATCAAGTCCATGAGTTAAACTGATACTCATATTGAAAAAGAAGGATGGATCAAATCAGGTAGTAGATGAATTATCACCTATTGAACAAAATCACTAATAAGTTTTCTTATCCACTAACAAGTATTGACAACGTGATTGATCGCCTAGGGAATGCCTAATACTTTTTGGTAATGTACTTAAATTTGGGGTATTGGCAAAAATTAATTTTCCAAAGGAGGTCCAAAAAAATGTGTGATTATTACCATACAGGGACTTTATCAGCCTACCTGAAAGCCCCAGGGATTGTATAATGTGCCGGCCACCTTCCAGAGAGCAACGAACTCTATCCTCAGTGTTCTGAAGCTATCCTGCGTCTTAGTATATCTGGATGATATAAACGTATTCAGTAGGATCTTCACGGACCATTTGAGGCGCTTAGAAGAAGTGTTTAAGCACTTGTGACAGTAAGCTTGAAATTTAAGCCAATAAAACGTCATTTCTTCAAGAAGGAGTTTGTATACTTAGGGCTTGTTATCAACTCCAGTTGGGTGCAACCCCAGCAGCAGAAGACTATGGCAATGAAACAGATGTCAATCCTAAAAACGTTTTGATATTCAAGTACTTCTTGGGATGGTCTTCTAATACCACTGATTCTTAAAAATTTTCTGCAAAAAAATTGCGGATCCTTTATTCCACTTATTAAAGGAGCTGAAAAAAGGATTCATGTAGAATGAATAAGCCCAATATCATTCAATGAATTACGCTGATATTTGATGACTAGTCCAGTCTAAAATTACCCAAATTTCAATTGGGAATTTAACATCCAAACCGATGCTTTGTTGACAGTGATTGATTATGTTTTGAGTAAAGTGGATGAAGACAGGGAAGAACATCGGATGTCCTATGTGAGATGAACACTAAAGCCAGCAGAGAGGAACTTTAAATGATGGATCACGAATGCCTCATGGTGATATATTCATGCAAGCAATTCTGAGTGTACATCCATTAAAACACTTCAAAGTGGTGATGAACCACTCATCTTTACACTGGCTCCATAAACTGAAGGAACAAGAGGGGTGACTGACCCAATAGGCTTTAAAATCACAATCCTATGATTTTGAGATATAACACCAGGACTGAGAAGCGCATCAAAACGCTGATGGATTATCAAGATTGCCTACAGTCCAAGATGTCTAACATCAAGTGGATGAGAAATTCCAAAGGATGATTGAAGACAATTGTCGGCACTACAGTTTTCAGACTGGCGCCAGGGTTTGCAGTAGCTCAAAGCTGGAAAATTTGGAAAGAGCGCCGAGGAGGAAACGGGAAAACGGGTTAGAACACTGAATCTATTAAATTAAAAGGCCTCAATATTTACAGGGTGCATTGGGACTTAGTGCCTTTGGGATCATCAGGGCCTCATCCATTCAGGATCTTTACTAATCTTCCAGAATGGCCTCCTCATGGGCGTCCTTAATAGGTAGCGTTGCTCACTTGAATGAATGGATGGAAATGCCGCCCCATGTGACTCAGGAATAGGGGAGGAAAATACTTAAATAGATTTAGCTTGGGTAGGTTTGATGACCAATTTGGCACAGCCTGATTTGGAAGAAGGGAATTCAATTTAATTTCTATCTCAAATCCTGACAATGCCCCCCTCAAGATCCTGTCAGAGGGGGATATACAGCCGTATGAACTGACCATGCACCCGATTTACTACTTTCCCTTGATTGATGTCAGCAATGGAGTACTTGGAATTCACCTTATGTATGACTTTGTAGGGTCCAGACAAAAGTATGTCAAGCTTATTCTGTCAGCCTCCAGGTCAATGATGATAAAAGAGAATGAGGTCATCTAATTGAAAATCTGCTAAGGAGGGTCATCCAAGGTTTGATTGGGATGTCTCTCTTCCAGTGGTGGTGATAATGCCTTGAGTGGCTTGGGCTTGGAGCCAGACAATTTCATCAGCTAGAGAACTCATAGTTAAATCGGAGTTCTCAGGGGTGGAGGCTTCGAGCAGGGGCTGGATGCTACTGGGTAGCCGAGGTGCCCGCCCATATAGGGCTTCAAATGGAGACATCTTGATAACACGGTGATAGCTTACCTGGTAGGCAAGCAAGGCGCTGGGTAGATAATGGTTCCAACGGGCAGGATCTGAGGTGACCAACTTCCATAGGATGGAAACAAGGGTTCTGTTAGCGCGTTCTACCCCCCTTTAGTAGATGGGTGGTAGGGGGCAGCGAAACTCTGGGTAGTGCCAAATAGCGAAGTTAGATCTTGTACTACCTGGGAGGTGAAGTTCAACCCATTGTCCGAAAGTAAGGTCTGGGGGCACCCATGCTGGGTGAAAATGGAGCAAACAAGAAAAAGAGCGGTAGCCTTAGCGGTGGCTGGAGGGACTGAGATCGCCTTGACCCACTTAGTTAAGTGGTCTATAGCTAGGATGATATACTTGTGACCATGCAGCCTAGTGGGAAGGGGACCCACCACGTCGATACTAACAACATTGAAAGGTTTGGTTGGGGCAACAACTGAGTGCTGATATCAAGGGTTGGCTTGGTCTTGGGATTAGCAGGTCATACAAGATTCCAAAACCTCTTGGATGGTTTCTACCATTTGGTCCCAGTAGCAGCGTGACTTCAGCCACTCATGGGTCTTCTTAACTGCCCCGTGTCCCACAGTAGAATAGCCTTCCAGGATGACGTCAGTTTGAGAGGAAGGTCAGATATAGGGAAGCCACTTCTTGTTGACTTTCTTGTAGAGTAGCCCATGCTTGATTTGGTGTCTTGAGTCATTTGGCGGAGTTTGGCCTGAACCTCAGGAGTTTCCAGTTCCCATCATTTGGGCTGTACTATCAGGTCGTAGAGCTGATCTTCCTCAGGGGCCAATACCACTAATACCGGCATCCTGAGGAGGCCGTCAGCATTCTGATGTATAGCGCCTGCGCAGTGGATGATGGTGAAATTGTAGCTTTGCAGTTGTAGGGCCCACCTGGCTAACTGACCATTGGGGTCTTTTATTTGTTGAAGCCACCGGAGTGAAGAGTAGTCTGTAATAATAGTAAAATGAGTACCGTAGAGGTAGGTCCAGAAATGTTTGATAGCTAAGAGGATGGCTAGACATTCCCTCTTGGTGACGCTGTAGTTCCACTCAGCCTTACTTCGCTATACTAAAATAAGCCATGGGATGATCGACATGGTTCTCATCATGTTGATCCAGGATAGCCCAGATGGCGACATCACTTGCATCTGTGAATAACCTGAAAGGTTGGTCAAAGCGAGGATGAACTAGAACAGGTTTAGTACATAAGGCTTTACATAAAGTGTTGAAAGCCTGTTCCTGCTCAGGCCGCCACTCAAATGGTACGTTCTTTTGTAGGAGGTAGAACAGCAGCTCAGCTAGGTTGGCAAACCATGGGATGAACTGATGGTAATAGCCCACCATGGCTAGAAAGATTTGAACATCTCATAGGCTTTGGGGGCGCGAAATCTTTTCTATGGCGTCGACTTTGTTGGGTATAGGTTGGATGCCATGCTTTAGAGACCTTGTGTCCTAGAAACTCTAGCTCAGGATGGATCTAGGAGCATTTTGAGATCTTGAGCTTGATGGAGGCCTTCCTGAGATTCTTAGAGACTTCCTTGAGATGCTCTACATGTCATTAAAAGTTCAAAAAAATGCTAATGTTGTCCAGGTAGATGAGGACACATGAGAGCTTCAAGCCCCCCAAGGATCCCATCCATGGCACGCTGGAACATGGCCAAGGCGTTACAGAGGCCTTGGGGCATCTGGGTGGGCTCAAATAGCCCCTTGTGGGCGATTAGAGCGCACTTGGCTCGGTCTTTGGGGGCGAGCACGACCTGCCAATACCTGCTGGCAAGGTCTATGGCCAAGAAGTACTGGGAACCAGCAAGCAGATGGTGAGAATCATCAATCTGAGGTAGGGGATAACTGTCCTTCTTCATGATGGAGTTGAGCATCAATAATCCATCACCACCTGGTGCTTGCCATCCTTCTTTTTGGACCAGCAGAAGAGGGGAGGCCCAAGGACTATGCAAAGGGACCAAGAGCCCAGAGTTGAGCAGCTGTTTAAGTTCCACCATAACTGGGACTCTTCAACCTTACTCTTTTGGTAAGGCTGGAACCAAAAAAGGGGGGCGTCCCCGGTTTCCACATGGTGGAGGAGTCCATTAATTCTTCCAAAATCATAGGTTGAAGTTGAGAATAGGTCCGAGTATTCCTCCAAGAGTTCCTGAACCTTAAGTCGCTGTTCCTCAGAGAGGTTTTTTCCAATATTAGCGTCAACCAAATTAACTGAGGGTAGTGACTCTAAGCTGAAGTCCCTTAAGTCCCTCAAGCTTCAAACATCAGCAACAGCCCCTATCAGTAACAGATGGATGTAAGCGGCGGGTTGGTTCAGACCTACAACTTTTGGTTTGTCAGTCAGGTTGGCTAGCAACACTCATATAGATCTGGTATACGTTGGATCAAGGATCCCGGGGCAGTCCAGCACTTCCTTGGGAGATGGGTTATCTAGGCCTTGGACTTCCAGTAAATACTCTGAGGGAATATTGACATGGACCTGGGTGTCGATGATGGCTTGGGATTTTGGGGGTACAGTAGTCACCCGAGGTAAATAGATTGGCATCCCCTCTAGTCTGTCAACAGCAGGAGGGGGTAGTCAGACTTGAGAGCCCTGGATGTGATACTCGAGCTGATTGATTCAGCCTTTAGTCTCCAGTAGGCAGGCTCAGGAATTGACCTCAGCCCTAGAGTCATGAGCAGGTTCAAAAACTAGAGGGACTCGATGTCCTAGAAGGGAGAGTAAACCACCATCATAATGGAGCACCGCCAAATAGTCTTGAAGGAACTGAGTACCAAGGAGCAGATCATAGCTAGGAATGTCCAGAGCGATGGCAGGTGTATCTAAAGCAAGCTTTCCAAACTGAATCAGTAGAGAGGAATAGGCCCCTATGGATCGGGTGCACTGGGGGCCAGCTGTGCTATATTCCATGTAGTGTGGCATATTGGGAGCGATCTTGATGCATTTCATCAGCTTGGAAGAGATGACATTCACGGGGGAGCTACTATCAACTATGGCCAAAATGGGAATCTTATGGACCCGGATGGTGACTAGGGTACCAAATTCCAAACTGGGGTAGTAATGTGAGGAAATTGGGAGAATCATCAGAAGAAAAGTAAGAAGTATCAATGTTTTTTTCATCAGATACTGCAACTATTTCCTCAGGTACAACAGCTTCTGGTTCATGTGCAGGGGATACTTGAGGCTGGGCAAGGATGTCAGAATGGAGCGCCTCGTTCTTCATGCTGACGGCCCTTTTCCCGCCTCCTCAGCAAGACGTTTCTAGCAAGTCTTAGCGCTGTGTCTAAAGTCATTGCAACAGGTGCATTGAGGACGTGGATTCTTCTGGTTTTCGACTACATGGACCCTAGGGCGGTTAGAGGGGCCAGTAGATGTCTTGAAGTGTAGGATCGAGGCAGGGATCTCGTTGAGGGTCTCCTTAATCTATCTGATGAAAGTGAACCCATTCTTTTGCCCAATCATATGCATTTGGACCTCAGGATAGGACCCCAAGGCAGAGATAACAGTGGTGATAGTATCATCCAGAGTGATATGATTCATCATGACCAAAGGTTGTGCCTGGGTGTAGAACCTGGTTGGCAAACTCCATAGGGGTTTCTCCTTTGTTCAGTCAAATGCCCATGAACTCTTGCTTTTGGTTGTCCAGAGTTTGGTTGCTGCCAAACTCGTGGATCAAGGCGGGTGCGGACCTGTTCCCAGGTGTTACACTCCTTCAAATGGGGGGTCATGATTTCCTGGGTGGTGCTGTCTAGATAGGAGTGGATATGCTTCACCTTCTATTGATCGGTGGCCTCCTTCATAAAACTCTCATAGGCATACATAAAGGAGGTGATACTTTCCCATCTGGGAGTGAACCTTTCCTTGAAACTAGGTTTAAAGTTAGCTACGATGGGAGTGGAAAGGGTGTTAATGCCTGGGATGGGTACTGGATCT
Source organism: Massospora cicadina (assembly GCA_022478985.1). Classification (NCBI taxonomy): domain Eukaryota; kingdom Fungi; phylum Entomophthoromycota; class Entomophthoromycetes; order Entomophthorales; family Entomophthoraceae; genus Massospora; species Massospora cicadina. The sequence continues at coordinate 154,691 of JAKSZP010005421.1, forward strand.
GAGATCTCCATTTCTGCATAATCTCAAGGAACCCGCTGATCCAACCGCCTCTGCAATCCTTCTAGGTCCTCTTGGATGTATTCTCAATTCTGGCTGAGGGTGGAAGCAGAAGCCTTATTGGCAACCTGCTCCTTTAGGGATTGAATCTCAGTGTTCTGTAGATGGAGCTGGTTCTTGATGGTGGTCAACTGGGTTTCAAACCCATAATAAGTTTGTTCAAGCTGGGAGTTATGAGCATTGGTAAGCTTTGTGAAGGCTCTGAGGTTATCCATCTCATCTGACAATGCTTCGATTGAGACCCTGGGGTTGAGGGGGACACCGTCCAATTGAAGCTTGCATCCCAGTGCCACCTTTTGGATTTAATCCCATAAAGCATCCTGGGCAGTCATTATATCCCTTCGCCAGGGGTCTTTGGTTCAGCTGAGGTTGAAGGGCCCAGGGGCTCTTGAGGCCCGCATGGTCCCCTGGATCTGGCTGGCCCTTGACGCCCCTCAGGGCCTTCAGGCCCCTAGGCCCTTCTGGCCCAGCACTCATGGGGGGTAGTCATGAGAGGCAACTCTCGGTAGTGCTGCTGTAAGGATTGTACCAGTTCTTCGACTTGAAGTAGACACTGGGTCCATGTTGCTTCAAATAGCTGGGCATTTTGAAGAAATTGCTAATTAAGGCAGCCAGAGATTCTGCTATCCAATACTACAATCTGATTGCGGATCTCAGTGATTAATCGTCAGTTATCAAGAATAGCTTTAAAATTTTCATGCACAAAGGAGGAGATGGCGTCATAGAAGTCGATGATGTAGGAATGTAAATTCTGGGTGAGCCCTAGTGGCCAGGAGACCTCATGATGGTGTAATCTGACTAGCTGAAGGAGGTGATGGATAGCGGGGTGGACAAAGTTACAAAGGTAGCATTCAGGCCGCAGAGTAAGCTCCCCAGCTGGCAATATGGCCGAGGCATAGAGGTCCCGCATCATGGAAGGTATGGAGGAGGCATGGGAGCGGCTGGAGCGTGCGCTCTTGGAGTAGATGCCATTTATTAGTTGTTGAATGACATCATTGATGTGCTCATACTGGAGTTGGTATTGGCTCCCATCTAGGGAGGGCAGCGAGAGTTGAAAGAAACCCAAAATTCTAGCCTCTCTAGCTGCGAGGGCGGTGTTGCATACCATGAGCTACTAACCCATCATGTAACACTCCTCGATTGACCAGTTTTAAGGTCATCAGGGATGCCATTGGTTTCTATTTTTGTGATAGACGTTCTCACTTAGGACAGCTCGGAGCCCCCTGTAGTGAGCACCACTTCTGTTAGTGCTACAGTTCTTCAGACTGGCGCCAGGGTTTGTGGTGGCTTAAAGCTGGAAAATTTGGAAAGAGCGCTGAGGAGGAAATGGGAAAATGGGTTAGAATACCAAATATTTTATTAAACTAAAAGGCCTCTATATTTATAAGGTGCATTGCGACTCAGTGCCTTTGGGATCATTGGGGCCTCATCTGTTCAGGATCTTTACTAATCTTCTGGAATGGCCTCCTCATGGGCGTCCGTAATGGGTAGCGTTGCAAACCTGACTGAATGTGTGGAAATGCCGCCCCATGTGACTCAGGAATAGGGGAGGAGGATCCTGAAATATTTTTATCTTGGGTAGGTTTGATGACCGATTTGGCATGTCCTGATTTGGAAGATGGGAATTCAATTCAATCTCTATCTCGAATCCTGACAACAATGTCAGGGACAAACCCAAGAACTTCAAGGTGCGCTAAGAAAAGCGATGGATAACACTGAGATGAAGAATGTACAATTATTCAAAACAATTGATGGAAAACAGTTTTTATTAATAAAGCCATCAGAACAAGTGGAAAAATCAGAGCTGCACACAAAGTCATAAGCCATGGTGGCCTAAGGAAGACCATGGACCATATTCGCCAGTACTACTACTGGGAATTGATAAACTATGATGTCACTGATTACCTGGCCTGTTGCATGGAATGCCAACTCCACAAGCCCCATAAGAATATAACATGATATAGGCTATTACGCCCTGGATTTGTGTGGCACACTGTTTCAATAGATGTGATGGGACCCCTGAGTATCAGTGCAGGAGGCGCTAAATACACCATATTGGCAATGGACTATTTAACTAGATGGGTTGAAACCAAAGCCCTGAGCAAAGTGGATGCTGTGAGCACATCGAAGTTCATTTTGGATCAAGTAATATACCAGCATGGATGCCATCAAGTTATCTTAAGTGACAATGGAACCATTTTTACCTCCTATGTAATCTTGAAGCTTAACAAATTGATGGGAATCAGAGGAGTAGTATCAGTTCCATATAGGCCAGAAACAAATGAAATGGTGGAAATATTTAACAGAAAGCTAGCTATGATGCTAAGTAAATTGGTTGCAGGGAAAACTTCCACTTAGGGAACTTACTTAAGTTTGATTACCTTCTTCTACAACATAAGTCATCATACGGTGACAGGAAAAACGCTATTTGAATTACTTTATGGATGAAAGGCAGCCTTACCACCAATTTTTTATTCTTCCATAGAGCCAGCAGTGGTGATGAGTACCTATCAATACCTGAATGACTGATCAGTATTGTGATCAAACTGCAATTGCAGGCGTTTGATACCACCTTAAAGAAAAGGATCAAAGCAAAGTCAACAGATGACTAAAGCTGACCAGCGATACAGGAGTAACATGTGGAGGATAGGGTAGCCTATTATGACACTCATGGTTTTGGATGAGAGAATAAGATGGATGTTTTGTGGCCAAGTCCATTTGAAGTGAATGCCAAGTCAAGGGCTGATGCTTACATGATTTGTAACGGACAAGTTTTCCTTGATTGTTACATTCCAACTCAGATTTGGATTTTACAAATCTGAGTCAGATCACTATATTTACATTTTTGGTTTGATCATTTCAGGCGCTGGGTTGTGCATCATCCAAGTAGTAGATTAGGCTTGTATGAGCCTAATCAATAACTCAGATGAGGCCTTGAAGTGCTGCCACTATAAGACACGCCTACCCATTCCAAAGTTCACTTCAGAATTCTATGAGGACACCATAGCATTCCCTTCCTGGGGAGCATTGTTGGTTTCTCCACATTTGAGCTCTGGTCAGCGGGCACCTTTGGTTTTTATGTCCAAAAATAAAAATAAGTGATGTTTTGGGATTTGCATACCTCACATACCTATGATTTTTTTGAATGTTTTGTTTCAAGGAAGCTTTTGCGTGGTTGGGTTGGACCAACCACACAGAGGACTAACATAGCCAACTATTAGTAGGTGAATGTTTGGCACTGTCGGTGCCCCAAAACTCTCCCTACTCAGTTAGGCCACTTTGGTTGCTTTTCGGTGTACCAAAGCAATATGTAAATATATGACAGTTGGAAATGGGGGTTTCCAGTCTGTGACATTATTCCAAAGTCAATGTGTGCTGCACGCTGCTGATCCCCAGTCTGGACCAACCTAAGTGGTCACATGGTCTTAGTTGTTGAGGAACCAGAACTGGTGGGAGCTGGTGACTGATGGCCAACCCTAGACTTGAAGTGACCGTCAGTTCAATTTCCCAGTAGGTCCCCCACTCACCAGGTATTTGGTGGCACTGAGGGGACCTGTTCCAGCAGGGCTCCCTCACCTGCGGATGGTCCACCCATAAAGGGGTCAGACATCCAGCCGTGCTGCACTGTGCACCCCTCTTGTGTTTTCTTTAGTGAAAGTACCTTCCAGGTCAGGATGGTAAGACCATCGCCAACAGGAGCTCTGGAGGGGAAGCACAATGCAGCCAAGTGCTGGGCGTGCATCCTCAGGACAAGTGGGCTGACTCTGGCAGCCAGTGCCAAATCACTCTCGCCATTTGTATTTCTTTAAGGGCTTGGAGTTTATCTGGGATAATTTTCCCAGGGCTCGAGGTAACTCACCCCAGGAAGCCCTCATCATGGCGGCCTTCCTCTGTGGGGCCCCTATTCAGGGAGGGGCTTTTCTCTAAGCGAGGGGTGATGTAACAGATGAGTTTTTCAATTGTTACATTCTGACCTGAATTCAGATTTTCTGAATCTGAATTGGATTGAATTATAAACATTTTTAGTTCAGTCAATTTTTGGCACTAGGTGTGCCTCACCCAAGTAGTAGATTAGGCTTGTGCAAGCCTAATCAATATCTTGGGTGAGGCCCCCAAAGCATTGACTTTATAAGGCGTGCCTGCCCATTCCAAAGTTTACTTTGGAATTCTAAGTTGACACCCTAGCATTTCCTTCCTGGGGAGCATTGTCAGTTGCTCCCCAAAGGAGCTCTGGTCAGCGGTCACATTTGGTTTTTATGTCCAAAAATAAAAATAAAGGATGTTTCAGGGTTCACATACCTAACATACATGTGGTCTTTTTTGGGTGTTTCATTTTGAGGAAGCCTTTGCGTGGTTGGGTTGGACCAACCACACAGAGGACTTACATAGCCAACTAGTAGTAGGTGAATGTTTGGCGCTGTCAGTGCCCCAAACCTCTCCCTACTTTGTTAGGCCGCTTTGGTTGCTTGTCAGTGCACCAAAGCAATATGTAAATATATGGTGGTCGGAACTGGGGTTTTTTCAGTATGTGACATGATTAAAGACATCACAGATGGTTGTGTAGTATCATGGGTTTATAATAAGTATCTCAAGTTTTGGATCTAGGGTAGTAAAATGGTGCATTGTTTCCAAAGGACCATTGAACCTACAAAAAACAGGCTAAGTCCTAGTGTTGGTCAAGTCCCAAGTGGGGCCGCTGAACCTTGAGAGGTAGTTAAGTCTTAAAAATAGACCTCTGAACCACAATAGCTGGTTAAGTTCAAAAAAAAAACCCCTGAACCTGAGTAGGGGAAATGAAAAGAGGGACTTCTGAATCTAATTATAGGTTAAGTTTCATTGCAAAAAAGTAAAAATTAACATAAGGAAAAAATTACAGAAAATAGCAAGAAATTAACATAAGATAAAATTTTAGAAAGAATATATATACAAAAATGCAAAAATTATATTAGATATAGGCTTTTATTTATCATCATCAAAAAAGCATTTGGTGATGTGCACTTATGTTATTGGTAGGACCAACTCAGATTGAAACTGGGCCCCTCACGAGTAGTCCTGAGGCGCCAAAAGAAGCAAACATATAAGTAAAATAAGGATGGGTTGAAACTGTATTCGCCAGGAGTAGTCCCTTATGAAATAGAGCCCAGCCTGGGGGATTACAGGGAACAAGGAATCAGAGAAGCCGCCCAATAAGATCTTCTAAATGACAAGGTGTCATATAAACCTGCCTTGGGAGAAAACAGGCTTTCCAGACTTTTTTATTGGCAAGAAGAACCAAACTAGGCTGGCATAGCATGTTATTGTGGGAACTGCACTCTGTGGAGTTAGAAGTGAGGAGGACACATAATGGAAACTTGCAAAGAAGAAGGACTAAACTGAGATGCATCAAGCAAGAAATGGATATGGACCAAGAAAACTCCAAGTTTAAAACATTTTGGAAAACTAAGTCAGAATTGAAGTGGCATATGCCCCATAAAATCTTCATTGCTGGATAAACTGGCAAAGTGGGGGGTATGTGTTGGGATTTTTCCCACCTTACCCATCATCATCAATTGTGATTAAACTTCTTATACACTAAGT